>CM034153.1:189875910-189888650 GCA_019776745.2 Taxus chinensis
ACGGAAACTATTTCATACTTCGTAGAAGATGTTGAGATGGGCCCATATTGATGGAGGAGTAATACCCAAGTTTGATTGATCTAGTTGAGAAACAACATGATGATTTGATGGAATAATAATTTGACAGTTTACACTTCCCATTAAATATGGATACAAGTTCTCTACTTGGTGATCATAATGATCATGGGTATTTTGACTTTCCACAAAGAAATATTGAGATGAAAATAAATGCAATCCAGGAAGAAAAAGTATAGTCCAGCGATTTCTTAAAATATGAGTCCATGTTTCTAATCATCTTCTCAAGACCCAACTGAGGAATTACCAGTGGTAGTGGATCGTGAATATGATCCTTTTTTCTCCTTTTCTATTGTAAATGGATATATATAAATGCTGAATATATAAATGCAAAGTTGTGTTTTTGAATTCAAAGGATGCTTCCACCCCATGAATAATATACTCCATCACAATGATGACTGCAACTCAAGATGGTCATAGGAGCGAAAGTGATGATCTCCATATTTCATCCCCAAACTTGTGGTCTTCCGCGTTTTCAAAAATGATGACCATGTGACTACACCATAACAATAACATGTCAAAATGAGTTGGTGTGTAAAGGAGAACCATTTAGGGAACTAGTAAATTTGAAGCATGAAAAATTCAATGATGATGTCCAACGTCTCAAAACTATCCATGCAGAACAGTTCATGGAAATTATGGTCATGTGGGCAGGACAATAAAGGAGAAATTCCCTTGATTGAATTGGAGCCAAGCCTAGTTGTGACATGTTAAGCTTGATATGATCAAGAATCAATCTTTAGAAAGTAGCCAAATGAAAACTAAGAATAAGAGTAGGATGATATAAAAATGGATGACCTATAAAATGGAGTTTGAGAGTAGTGTAGAAAATGAACTATCTAAGTATATTTCCACTCGTAAGAGGATTCAATATCACTTTCTTCTCAAAGAACATAAATATTTCTCTTTCTCATGTAATGAGATCTCTTGCAGCAGTTTCCTTTCCCAAGAGTTGAATTTTTTGTTTTTGCTTCATTGAACAGTCAATGGGTTTACCTAGAAACATCATTCATGGTGTTACCCATACTGGGTAAACCTTCAAGAAGAAAAACTAATAATTGAAAGGGGATGTCCCGTGCAGTATATAGTGATTTAGGTTTATTTTGTTGTTTTTCTATTCCCTTTCATGTCGTTGATTGTGTATGTTTTATCTTTCTATGTGTTTTCCTTCGCATCATGTGGTGGTGTTCAATAAAGGAGTTTTGAAAACAATCAAATTCCTTATTTAAGTACTCCATAACAGACTCTATCAAACCATGGATTAAGGCAGTCGCAACTAGGTTCAGAAGGTATTTGGTCTTCCTACTTTTATTATTTGTATAACCATTGAACGTTTTACCCACCCTTTTCAGTCATTTTTTTTTCCAAAATGAAAAAATTGCCCATATTCCAAAGTCAACTTTTTGGAAAGGTTTGGGAGCCGTCAGACATTTTAGGGCTAGGTTAACAAGGTCAATAAATGTCTCAAAGTTTTGTTCCTATGATGGTATGATTTATTTAGCAAACCATCTGCAAGTCTTCTGATGTGTTTGGGAAATATTTTTCTGCTCATACACTTTTTTTGTTGGAAGTAGTGTCGTGCACTATTAAGGTACAACTTCTATGAAAGGTTTGAGAATGTTGGGTGGGCGTTGGGAGCTTATATCCCATTCATTTGGAAATCTTATAGAGTCTACTTCAATATTTGCTTGTTAGACAAGTTTGGGATTTAAAAGATGAAAGCCTTATGAACGAAAATGTAGCCTGTCATCAGTAGATTTGCATACTAAACGTTTTTGGGCACATCAAGTTGATTTATAGCCTAAAAATTCAATGGAAGTACATTTAAAACCCCCTTATGTGACCCAAGTGAGGTTTGTTCCAGACTTTTTCAAAACAACTTCCTTCTTTGTCACTTAGTTCACTACACATATTCCTGCCTAGAAAAATTGGAGGCATGATTAAAAATATTGAGGGACTAATTTTCATACTTTAAATGTGATCATTCGATTATGTCGGCCCATTTTCATGTGAATATAGATTATAATTCCAAACTAACTTGTTAGTACAGACCTCAGGGTAGAAAAACGCTCTATGTTCTATTATTGTTTTGTGGATGATTTCACCAACATTACCCTTGGCACACTTAGAAGGGTGATGACCTGTTGAAGTGGGTTTTCACCTTTCCTTTTCACTTGCACTTTACTTCCCCCCCCCATTTGCAAAAGTGTGCCCCCCATATTCCTTGGCTCATTCCAACTTTAATGAACACAACATCAAATGAAGGGAAAAAGAAAGTTATTTTTTGTCAAGTGGGCCCTAAATTCTCCACCGATGGTGCAATTTGGGAGCCTCTGCACTTTAACGCACATTTTTGTTGCAATTTTCACCCCAAAATTTTGCCCCCTGTTGGTTGGAGTGCTTTTCGCCATTTGTTTGCAAAAAAGGTGGAAAATTTCACACTTAAATTTGTAGAGTGCATTCTCCGGCCAAGGGTACAAATGAGTTTAAAAAATCCATTTTTCCATAAATTGGAAAAAAATCAAAATCATAAATTTCCTCCATTAAAACCATTTAGCTGGTTATTTCCTTCTTCACAATTTTCAAAACCACCAACCTGTGCCTTAGTCTCCAAAAAACTTGTTTTGCCCATAACTTTTGATTCGTGACAAATCCCTTCAAATTTTCATTCAATATTCTCTGAGGGAAACTGTATTTTGATTCTTGGTTCAAGCCTAGGATAAACATTTTATTTAGTGTAAACTTTTAAATCTCAGATTTGAAAGCGTTTTTTTTCCCCAAATCATGAAAATTTTTGAGTTATAGATTGGGCACAAAATCCAGACGGATAAAGCTTGCAATTTCCCAACAAGTTACCCGATCCTAATACCTAATTTTGATTCTTAATCAGTACTATATTGATGAATTTATCAAGTTGTGAAAAAAAACATATTCAGGCCTCAAAACCCTTCAAAAAACCCCATACACATGCAAATTTATCAACTTTTTCATCTCAAACCCACAATAAATCCCACAAATTTGGGAGCATCCAGTCATCCCTCCCAATCTTCTCAAAATTCAAAACAACTTCTTAAAACAAGAATTTCCCACAAAATGAGATTTTAATTCGCCTTCTCGTTAACGCCATTTTTAAATGCTTTTCCCCAACTAGAATTTGTTTTTTTTGATTCTCACTGATTCCATCAATGAGAAAATTTCACCTATTCCTAGTATCTACCTCATTTGTAATATATTCCAAAAATGAGTCACACGAACAATTGATTTGAGTTTCTTCTATTTTCCTCAAATACAAATTTGTTGTCCGTAACATCAAAATCCATTAAATTTTTTAGATTTACAATTTAGAAACGCCTAAGAAGCCATTGCTCTTTCTCTTAACACCATTGCATTTCACCACATTTTAAAGGCCAGAAAAATCATGATAATTAAATATCAAGTCCCCTACTATAGATTCGAGCTCAGTTCAGTTCCAATGCCTAGTTCCCAGACATTGGAAACAACAATGTGGGCATGTGGATTTTTGATGATCTAAAGCGGAGGATGGAAGAAGGGAAAACTCATTTTTTTGACCTGATTCAAAGTGCATATGAGGATTGTTGATCAATAAACAATTCAATTGATCACTTTATGTTTCATGATGGGAATATGGTTAGCATGTATTCTCTATCCTATCACCATTTGTCAATTCATTCAGGGTTGGTGTCATCTCAACATGAGGAAGTGTTTACATTCTTAGGATTGTTAGTTTCTACAAGATATCAGGAGTGGTGATATTGTTAATCTAGACGGTCTCATGGTTCTGTGTTTGAGGATGCGTGGTGTGAGTGCATCTATGATGATTTTGCTTTGTAAGTGATGGTTGACCATGTGAGAGATAGAGATCATGTTTGTGGAAAGGGGAATTGATTCATGCAACCTATTATTCACTGTAGAGGTGAAAGAGTTGAAGAGAGATCAAAGAATAACAAAATAGTGATATTCTGGATTAAGGCATGAGTGTAATTTGCTAGTTCCTTAAAATCATGCTCTCATTCGGAGAAGTAGTTGAGGAAGTTCCTACTCAGTTTCACATCATCTCTACAATGAAGGCAAAAGCATAATTTCAGCCATAATCATCGTCATTTGAGCAACTTTCTCCTTCTTCTCTTCTCGCTCTAGCATTCTATTTGTTTTTCCTTGCATGAGGAACAACTTTGTAAAAGTGGAACTTAATTACTTAAAGGATTTTTTCCATTGAGATTGCACTTTACGTTGAAAGGTCACTTAGGATCTGAATGAGCCGTTGATTCAATTAATCAATTATAATTCTCTCTCCATTCTAAAGTATCCATTTTTGTTTTCCCCCTATACAAGTTGTATTTCCTCTATTTCTTGCTTAATATATTGTCCTCATTCTCAACATTCATGTTATCTGAAATTTTTACCCCAGGCGCAATTTTGATAATTCACATAAATTCTGTAAACTTCAAAGAGAAATGGTGAAAACACAAAATAAATGGATGTTGGAGGCACCCCTTGCTTTTCTTATCTAACTTCCCTATTCAATAACATCTAAGGAGTTAGTGACAATTGCTAAAATTTAGAGAAATGGGGAAAAGGTCCTATTTTAATTATTTGTGGGTCGGGGCGTGTTGGATGGAACTAGGGTTCCTTGTCCTCGAATGGGTCTTAAATGATAAGGAAATATTGATTTCATCACGGATAAACAGGGCTTGACGGCCCAAGCATTCCATTGGGCCCTGAGTTCCCCAAAGCCATTTACACCAATTTGTAAGAATTGACGCCGATTCAATAGATTGAAAAAAAATGGAAGTTTGTCAGCCCAAGTGACACAAGTTCCATCGGACCATGAGTTCCCAGAAAATCTGATTTACCTATTCGTAAAGGAATTGAAGCAGATTCATTACATTGGAAAAAGTGGAATTTTTTCGGCACCAGGCGGCACAAGTTCCATTATGCCATGATTTTTCCCCCCCCGAAATTGATTTACCCTGATTGCACAAGGAATTGAAGCGGATTTAATAGATTACAGAAAGAGTGGGAAGTTTGGTGGCCCAGGCGGCACAAGTTCCATTGGGCCATGAGTTCCTTGAAAATCTGATTTACCCGATTTGGAAAAAAGGAATTGAACAGATTTCCATGATTGTGGAAAATGCAGAAGTTTATGGCTTGGGCTGTGTCCCAAGACGTTTGGTAACATGAGCTCCCTGTGGAGGAAAAAAATTTTGCATCAAGGAGAAAGAGTGCATCATGGATGAGCGGATTTTGGAGTCCTAACCGGCCCCCTGTTACCCCAATGCTCATGATCTTTAAAAACCACAATAGTCCGCATATCAAATTGACGAGGGTAAATAACAGTATTGAAGATTATGAGAGGCCAAATGGAACCCCCCGAACCTGGAACTTAAATGGGAATAACTTTGTCCTAGAGCTCCAATTTTGACAAAATAGATTTTCGGAAAGCTCCCAACATCCTCTTGCTAAGCTCCAAAAAATAAATGTTTAAGTCTCGTAAAATTAAAACATCCCTGGCAAACTCAAAAATAGCTGCTCACACTCGAGGTCATAAATTGATAATTTTTTCAACAAATTTTTGCACAAACTTGGTCTCTTTTGAATCAGTTCCAAGCCAACGCACAACAATCAAAAGAAATGTATAAATTGATGAATTTTAATGGTAATTTTTAAGCAAAACGAGCCCCATTCTGTTTGGTTTTGTTGAAAGTTGTTGGAGACGCATTTAAGAGCAAGGGTGCAATCATTCCTTTAACTGCTAAAGTTATGGGGAACCTTGGAGATTGCTTCTTTCTGCAGGTCCCAAAACCACCACCACATCATTTATCATGACTTGCAATTGATGTTAAAGGAAATTTGGGAATTGCACTCCCCCTCTCTCTCCTCTCAAAATTCTATAAATTGAGGTGTTGGGTTCATTCTGGAGGAGATCATTTGAGGCAGCAAGGTCTGTCATTTTTGGTTTTGTGAATCCAATTTTTTGTTGTCCTTTATAGTGGACTCCTTTCGATGGTGATCCGGCCCTTCTATTTGTAATAGCTTTACTGTGCATATCATGTACGCAATAGATGCAAGTTTATGGATGGCATCTTCCCTTGATGTGTTTGTCTGCATTCTCTTGCCTCTTTAACATCATTGCAGATATTTGTGTTATTCTATGTTCTTGTAATGGTCTATTATTATTTTGTATGCATTGAAATGGTGTTTTGAATGATGTTGTTAGACTAGGAGAACTTTCTCCCCCCCCTCTAATATATTTTTCGCCCATTTTTTACACATTGGAGACTATTCTCATTCCCTCCTTTTCTGGTGTATCACCTTGTTGTGTATGCTTTACTTTCATGCACTCTCTCCCGCTCTGCTCCCTGACCATTGTAAAGTTAGATAGGTTAAGATATTTTTCTTACGTTAGGAGTAAGATTTTGGTGTAATTTTGGAGGCATAACAACTTTCTCTAGAGGGTCTATCTCCAGTAGTCAAGTCCCACAACTTAGAGAATAGTACTGTACCCATTTACCCCGTCCACTATGAGCTCAAGCACACACACTTGTGCCAAATCAGAGGGTGTTGGTGATTCATTGAAAACATTCATTTTTCCAATAGAGCCGTTTTGTAATCCTACACACTAGGGAAGAATAATCTTTGATGTTTATGATGCAGTTAAACTTTGTGGTCAATTGTGTTTTTTGTCTTCCTTTGCATAGTGTTGTCCTTCTTCGTTAATCTCGAAAATAATTATGGTTGTGGCTAATAGATCAACATTTCTATTTTTAAACAAAACTATTCCCCATTTGTCCCCTCCCCTTTTCTTAGCCTCTCACTCTTTTTCTCAACACTATTGTCATGGGTTTAATGGACTGTTCTTGTGTTATCCTTGGTATTAGACTACCCAGAAAATAGCATTAGTGTCTAGTATTTCTAGTTTTCAATAAATGGGAGCCTCCCATTCCAAAGAGGAGGGACTTAGTTCCACATTATTGGTGGAAATCCCAATATTTTTTCCTTGACAAAATATTTCACCAACATCACTTTTTTCAAAACTTTATCTAAATTTATCCCATGCTTGAACCATAAAATCAAGCTTATGCTATTTGGTGGTAATTTGATTTTTTTTTTCCATATCAACTTCATTATTTTCTATGTGACTTAAGTTAAAATAGTTGAGCAATATAATCAAGCAAGTGAAAAGAAGTGGACAAAAAATAATAATTAATTATAGTCTTTGTCATTTAACAATATCCATTCCAAGCTCAAAAATCCTCACCAAGTTAGTGTCTTCAATTTTCTTTTATTTGATTGAAAGTGAGATTTCAACTTTTACATCCAAATTCAACTTTCAAAATGCATTTACAGATGGGATACCT
Source organism: Taxus chinensis (assembly GCA_019776745.2). Classification (NCBI taxonomy): domain Eukaryota; kingdom Viridiplantae; phylum Streptophyta; class Pinopsida; order Cupressales; family Taxaceae; genus Taxus; species Taxus chinensis. The sequence continues at coordinate 189,883,365 of CM034153.1, forward strand.
AGGACTACCTAATATTGTAATCAAATTTGCAAATTAAACAAACATATTAACATATAAATGCAAATAAAGAAAATTATAAAATAAACTATATAATAATAGTCAAAAGCAATTTTTTTATGTTTGGGAATTCAAACACCAAGTCAAATGGGTGTCCAACACATTTGTTGATTCTTGATGTAAATGTTGATGCGAACTACATCAAAAAGCATTCCTAACAAACTTCAGTGGCATTTTAGAAGTGATTTTTAGTTTTTATGTAATTTTCTTCTTCAAATTTGATGACACTAAAGTTCACATTAGAAAACACAAAAATGTGATAGATTGACACCTTCGTTATCACAAATTCCTTGAAATATACTAGCGACATGAAGTCATTGTCTCAGACAAAGATATGTTGTTTACTTTAAAATTTTAGACAAATTTGATCTTATCCGCATATCATATGGAAACAATTAGAAAAATTACAAGAGTCGGCCAAGTGGTTAAAAATATGTTAAGAATTTATGTAATTGATCAACTGAATAAGTAGGGGAACCATCTATTTTTGGTAGATTTTTCCTACAATAATACTTACCATTCTTCAGTTGAAGATGGTGTCATTTCAAGTTCTATGTGTTAGGAAATATAGAAAACATTCATTAGGATGGATTGGACAATATGACTACATTCGGACTTGAATTATTACATGAGTATGATTCTAAAACATAATTGATTCATCAAAGGTTCAAGGAATCCTTTTCTTGAGAGTTTGTTGATGGCAAAAATCTATTGAATTTGGTAACACTACCAAGATTTCTCTACAGTTTGTAGGATTGTTTAATATCTTGGAAAAGTAGAAATCCAGTGGGTTATCAAAAAGATCTTCCCCCATATCTATCAAATTTCCATGGTGTATTTCATGTTGCTTTTCTACAAAAAAAATACATTATTAATCTATCTAATGTTTTTAATCGGCAAAACCTTCAAGTGGAGGATGGGGGGAAAATTCAACTGGAACTAGTTCATATTTTGGACTAGTACAACATTGAGTCGTAGAATCAAAATATTCAATTGGTGTTGGTATAATACAATCAACTAATTGAAAGGAGTCCTACATGGGAAGTTAAAAATCTCATGCATAGGGCATATCCTCATTTATTTGATTGATCACTAGGTGGGTGCATTGTTTATGAGGGGGAGGATGTCATATCCCCTTCATGAGATCCATTGTTATATTTTAGTTTGGCATTGGTTTGAATGTTTGTCTTTTTTATTAGTGGTATTTTGAATATTATTGTTGATCCATTACTCCCTAGTTAGAAATGGTACATGTATTGTTCAGATGTTATATTCTAGTTTACTTACTATTATGAGTTACTATAGTTTCTTTATGAGTAGAAGATGGTCTTATTGTGATGACCTATTATTATGATCTTTGAATTTTGATTATGCAGTATTTATTGATGTTTTCTAATAAACCATCCAACATATGCTATTGATATATTTTGGGATGTACGTGTGTGGACCTATAGACATTATTATGTGGGCATGGTACACGCGGCTATGAGTAGAGTCACTACTCTTTGTGAGTACTTAACAAAAAAGTTCCATCAAGTTTACTTGGGAAACCTCCAGAGTCCAAATGTTTAATGTTTGTATGTTTGTGATGTTTTATTGTTACATGATTGCTTCATACCATGTGTTTTGTGTTGATATTCTTTGCTTTTATGATTTTGTTATCATTATGACCTAATATGTCATACCTTTCTTATTGAATGTGATATGAGCTTATGCTTTGTTGTGATTCAATTTAGTCAATAAGTTATTCGAGCAGATAGTCGGTGACTATCACTTTAATATTGTTATCAATTTAATTGTTTTGTTATCACTTCATTTGTAGCATTTACAAGTTCGTTTGAGTGTGATCCTTCTTTACTATGACTTATGTTATTATAGTAATTGAGGGATAACATAGGCCCCCATTCACATCCTTGATTTATGGGTTTTGTAAGGCGCTAAGTGTGGATTAGGATTTGGATTAAGAAGATCAAATTGCAAGTGATTTGCAACAAAACCAATGAACCTCATATTATCTTTTATAGATTAGGGCACAAAGATCATGTTTGCAAATTTAGTTTCATCGCAAACAAGAGAAAGCCATTTTCATAAAGATATTTCCATTTTCGTAGTTGTATGATATCTACACAACTAGTCACATTTCCACAAAAGTGATTAACTCATTTTACCAGTCACATTTCTATGAAAATGGTCAACTCAACTTAAGAACTCAATTTTTTTTAGACAACCTTCATCTTCCTTGTTGAACTCATTCTCCCCACATTTGCTACAAGGTGTATTCAAATCCACTTATTTCAACATATCGATATCTCTATCTTAATTTGTAACCTTTCCACCTATCTAAACATCACTTATGCTACAAGGTGTATAATATAAACATCTATCTAAAATATGCCGACCCTGATGCACCTATCTAGCTATGTTAGATATCACTAATTTTTTATTGACTTCTCCAAAAAAAAAAGGAAAAAATATATAAGTGGCATTCCAATGGAAGTTAAATGTATGGATGAATTGTCACGTGACGGTTAAATGGAAGTCAAATTTAATGTCGAGAATTATAGTAAAAAGCTCACTCTATTGCAACCTTAGCTATGATTGTAAGAATGCTTCTTAACATAAATAATTTTTAATGAAGACTTTAAAGATTATCCTATATTATAATATATGAGATTATTATTTTGATTTTTTAATTTTTCTTTATTTTTAATCTACTAATTTAAAAAAAAAAATGGTATGCTTAAAATGAAAACCAATGGAAATTAAGAGAAAGCCAGCCATAATCTAGCCTATAAAAATTGTATTAAAACTTTCTTTATAACCATAAAAGTTAATCAAAATCATTTATACACAATTTTAATTTTTTTGATGAGTAGTGCAAACTCATTGGGCACTAGATTACATAGATTGTCGGTATCACTGTTCATACTTCAGAGGAAGTATATAGCGGATTTACAATTACAAGTAAGCGTACAACCAAACTAGTGATCACCTTCAACCTAAACAAATTGTCTCTGCTCAGGGGAAGTCCAAGCAGAAGTTTCTGGAACTGGAGTACCAGGTCAAAAAGCTGAGTGACAGGTTGGAAGGGATGGAGGAAGGCACAAAAAGAAGGAACTTCAACCTGCGCATAAGTAGCTCTGAGGACGAGCTGGAGGAAAATATTAATGTCAAGGGTGCTGAGGAAGCCGAGATCAAAGTCAGTCACGTTGGTAGCAGTGAAGGATTCCCTAAAAATTAGTTTGTGGTTTCTGGACTTTTGGCAGACTTTTGGCGAACTTCTGTTGTTTTGCCGTTTTGGAGCTGATTTTTCTTTCTCTCTGTTTTTTCTCTCTTTGGTTCAAAGCCTTGATCTTCAGTGTAAGAGTTAAGCATGTTTAACTCCTTTCCATTCTTTCTTGTTCATGGGTTTCTATTCCTCTTTTTGTGATGGCCCCTGGGAGCCGATCCTTGTTTTTACCTTATGTAATAAAAAACTTTCAACCTAAACAGCTACGAGTAAGGGACATCCACGCCGTCAAAATCACCTAGAGCACGATCATGGCCCCAACCTTATATCCCTTAATTTTATGGATATAAAAAATGTTATATTTCCCTTGATCATATGGTATATATGAACTATGAACTAAAACACTCTTTACTTTAAGAATAAAATAATATATTTTATTGCCTCACACAGTCAACATAATATATTGTCACCCTCAAAAGCAGACAGAATATTATGAAGATCAAATATGTTCTCACCATTAATAGAATAACCTTCATTACACAGCCTTACACACACCACCATTGCCTCTACTATTTCTCTTACTTTTGCTGTTATTGCTTTCAACCAATCTCATTTGGGACACAGAATGTGGTGGAGGGCTGAGGGTGAGAGGACACTCTGGGGCTTCCTCTGTCAATTCTCAAAAAACAAAAAAAAATTAGACAGATATCATGATCAATTCAAGAAACCATTATATTTTTATGACGGAAACCAGAAAATGTGCTTAGTAACTGTGATCGGCACTAATTACCTCCCAAAATGTGCTGCCATTAGTGGGTGTGGAGAGCTGAATCTCCTCTCTGTAAGAAGGTTTATACAGAGTCCAGGGAGTGAAAAATGAGGTTTCTACTTGGAGGAAACTCAGGAAGCAGTGGTCTTGCTTGCCCAGATGCGTGGGATGATGATGGCGGTGGGCTGCATTGATGAATTGGTGGAGCAACCTGCCTTTTTGAAGGATGAACATACTGTGAGGAAGGGGGAGGAACAGGTGTTAATGGGTTTTCCTCAATGGGATCTGAAACCCATTTTGCAGCAGCATCTGTATACGACCTTCCTTTCTTCGCAAATGAATGGTGATTCAAATCAGTTGGGAGAAGAACAATGTGGGTTGCAAGACCCCTTCCAATACCCACAATTTTCACCCTGCACAAACCTGGCAGTGACTGAATGAAGTCGCTGAACTTGAAGTAGCCCAGAGAAACATAGTCTATTTCCATGCCACAGCTTGCTCTGAAATCGTCCTGCAAAAAAGATAGAGGATACCATTCTCCTTCATTGAGACATTTCTTGCATAAGAATTGTGGAAGCCATGTTTTGAATTTATCCACCCAGGCTGCTGGAGGAGGTAATGATGGTGAGTCTCTCTTCCTTTCTCCTTCTTCTGGTCTATTCCTCCCCAACAAACCATTCATGCTGTTGCCCTTCCCCATTTTCAGATTCTAAAGAGCTCAACAAACCAGTCATCCTTTTTATGGAGTTTGGATATTATTAACTCCCCATTTGGCCCTGTTCAGTTTGACTGCAATTTCTGGGAAATTACTGTGGAAGATGCACGGAAAGAGAAGCAAACATCTCGTGCATAATTGAGTTGGGTATAACTGGTTTGAGACGTTGTCGACCACAAAGCTTCTTCTGGTATCTATGCTTTCAATGGGGCTTCACAGGTATATATGGCATTCAAGAGGGCTGCTTATTTTATTTCACAAACCATTAATGGGAACTTGGTAGCAGAAGAAACGAGATATTTTTTACCGACATCAATCCTTCCTGTACTTTAGGTTGGCAAGGACAACACGCGTTTTTCTACATCAGATCGGATTTTTGAGGAGACACAAATTGATTTGTGTTTACTATTTCTACTTAGGCTTTTTAAATTCCCCACTTCCCTACGTTTTGGAGCCATGCTCTTGGTTATCACCAATTGAATTTGGTCCTACATCTCTATTTCCTTCATTTCCTTG
>CM034153.1:189889150-189926532 GCA_019776745.2 Taxus chinensis
CGAGCCGGTTATTTTACCTGGCTATGTCAACAAATTGATTTCTCAAAAATTACATCGGTTTTTGGTCAAGATCATATATTATCGCCTCCTCATATATTGTTAGTCAAAAATTGTGCTGGCTGACCCATATTTACATTGTTCAAAACCTGTTTTCTTCTTTTTCACCATCATTTCAAAAGTCATTTCACATATTTTCCAAGGAATCTATGAGAATTTTTTTAGGGGGTCTTAAAAAAATGAACCCAAGTATTTTATCTTATCATGTCAATCCCTTATTGTATCAACACAAGTTACACCCTTCACTGGAATTTTTCAGATTCCTAGGGTTTGGTATTGACGAGTAAATTTTTTATCAATCTTTATCTCCTATTCCTTTGTTTTCGTTTGTATTTTCATGCATGTCTTCTCACGTGGTGAAAGAGTATTTTTCATATTGTTTTGTATATTCAATCCTCCTGACAATGCGCATTTTTGTGCATAGATATCAGTAAGCACCCTACCTTTGTGAGTTTTATTACTTTCAGCATGTATAACCACCTATTGAAATTCACCATAAACATCCTAGCATGTTTGGTGGGACTCTCTTTTATCACTTTTTCCATTTAGATTTCATATATTTTGTTTCTTTTTCTTGGCATATTCCTAACGTTTTAGCTTGGAGCACCTTGTAGTTTCCCATTTCAAATGTGGCTTAAAACATAAAATTACAAATTAAAAAACTCACAAGGCAATCACAGGTACTCTCTTTTCTTTCCTCATTTCTTTAGGCATGTCCTTTTTGTGTCTTTTCTTATCAACTTAAACATTTTTCCTTTGGGTCCTTAAAATTAACATTCATATTTTCTTGCTCACATAGCTTAAAACTATCTATAGGAGTTAGAAAATACATTAAAAATCCCCTCACAACACAACCAAACTCCAAACCACTCATCAAACTTAACTTGCATCTAAACACTCCTTCCCAGGTGGAACCTACTTAGATTTCATCACCAAGAGAATAATTTGAATGGTGTTATGACCGAGTCTGAAAAATATAGTGGTGGTATATTGCTAAGCATTCCACACCCTATTGTTGTGGGGCCGTGAAGTGAGGGGTTTGCCCTAAATACCATGCCTCATACGGACACTACCACAGATTCAGGCCTCAGTATTTTCAGGGTATATAAGGACTCCATACTTAAAATTACATGAAACCAACCTTAGATAACCTTTTCTTTGTACCCGTTTAGCCTTTATCACATTTTTCACACTTTTTTCTAAAAACCAAGAAGCCAAAAAAGTCTGTGACTTGTTAACAATTGTTGTAATCAACCACGATTTTTTTGTTTCCTTTATCAATTATTTGTTTAGTTCATGGTTTTAAAACTAGACAACAATCTCTTTACAAAACGCTGAAAATCTGTCTAGCCATCTTCACAAGCCCTGGATAATCTGGAGACCCCGTGAATTGTATTCCAAGTGACTTGACCAATTTCGATCACCTTCAATGACCATCAAGAACCACACATTCTCTTCTCCTGTGTAGACAACAAAATCTCTTCACTAAGTACATGTCTAAGGTCCTAAAAGTGTTCTAGCATTTAACATTACAGATTCTACGAACGAAAATAGAAACTGACAACCTCCCTTTATCCTTTTTTTGTCTTTGTACCTTTATTTATTGGCTGATAAAGCTCGTAATCTGCTTTCAATTTGTGAAGTTACTAATTCTCGTATCCAAAGCAATCACTGAAACTCAGGTAATCTTCAATGACTCCACAACTTCCTTAGAAATTCAAGGGCTGGCAGCCAGAATCCACTGTTACCTTGGCATTAGCGTCTCTCCATATACCACTTGAAAAGGAGACATTCCAATAGCTCTACTTTGGTGTGGATCCTGTCCCCTACCCAAATCGCTCATAGAGCTTCTAGATTGTGCAATTTCGTTGAGACTCATTGCCTATAATTTCTTATAAAATAGTCACCAAATTTTTAATTAGTGGACTCTGCTTGTTCCGTTTCCTTGAGGTAGTAATCTGAGGAGTGAGCAAAGAGATGTCGTATCCAATAGAAAAAATCATTATCTCGGGTTTGGAAAAATTCGAAGCATTATCTGTCACAATCTTGTTTGGCACACCATCCCTTACCCAAATGTTCTCTTTGATGACATGTGTACACCACGGTCAGAAGTAGTACTCTTTACTGAATAGCTTCTAACCATTTGGTGAAGTATCCGTGGGCAGTTAATACATGAGTATGACCACACTAGAAAGGGATTTAAGCTGTGCCAAATGAACGTCCAAACCCCCACATGAAAAGGTTCCTCAATTAAACTGGCTCTAAAGGCAAAGAGGCTAATTTGGTTCTTCCCACGGAAGTCTGACAGCCTCACTTTATCAACCCACTTGGATGCATCTCTGAACAAGGTAGGGCGGCCAGTATATCCTCCACAATAGTACTTATGACATACCATTGAGAATAGTGCCCCTACTGCCTGTCATGAAAAAGCTTGAGAGCACCTTTTTCTCTTGTTCCTTGTCCACAACATTTCAAAAACCTTCCATCTAAAACCCACGTTTGAACAAGGTGTTTTCCCATAAACACATATTGCACTGACCTTAGTTTAACAGTCCTCTTTTCTTTGGCAGTTAAATGAGAGGGGCATTCTCCATAGGTGAGAAAATGAGTGATATCAACATACCATTCATCAACTGAGCTAAGAAACAGAACGGTAGGAAGGCCAACTTTATCCTCCAGTAACTCATTCTAGCTCCTTCAGCAAGAGCTCACAAAGGCCGTTTCCACACACGAGCTTGGTTGGTTTGATGTCAATATCATATTCTTGGACCTTAGCAACGCAGTTCCCTCTCTTGGATCCAAATTCCTATTGTGTGAGAATTGACTTAACAGTTGTATCTGGAACCAACACCATGGAATGAGAGTTAAGAATGTACAAACGAAACTGCTTGACAGCTTTAACCACTGCAAAAGCATATTTTCCATCATGGTGTATTTAACTCATGATCTTTCAGAATATAGCTCATGAATGCAATTGGGAGTTCGTGCTCATTAGAATCTTCTTGAGTCAAAATAGCAGCCAAGGTATTATCTGTGGCGTAGCAATAGATAATAAAATCTTTGCTGAAATCAGTTAGAGTTTTAGCAATGGCTCTTTTAATACCTTCAAAGGATTATTTTCCTTCAGGAGACCAACCAAACATTTGTTTGCATTTCATCATTTGGGAAATATTCAAAGTTAACTCTACAAAATCAGGGATGAACCTTCTTAAAAAATTGATCTTACCAAAGAAAGAGTGCACGCCCTTTTTGCTGGTTGGGAGAGGAATTTGCTGGATAGCTTGAACTCGCTCAGGATCAATCTTAATACCATCTTGGAGACGATGTGCCCTAATAATTTCCCCTTTGTGACACAAAAGATAGATTTTTTAGGATTCAAAGAGATCCCATGTTCTCTACATCTTAGCAGAACTGTCTCTAGGTGGTCAAAATGATCCGCCCTTGTTTTAGAAAACATAGTCAAGTCATCAAGATATATGACAATACACTTCCCTTTCAAACTTCCAAAGGCTAGATCCATAGCTCTCTGAAAAGTGGCACCAGCATTAATGAGCCCAAAAGGCATTCTTTTGTAAGCAAAGGTACCCCAAGGGGTAGTGAAAGCCGTTTTATGTTGATCTGCAGTATTACTTCTACCTAGTTATATCCTGAGATTCCATCAAGCATAGAAAACATTTCAGATCCTGTTACTGCTTGCAAGACCTAATCCATCATAGGAAAAGGATAATTATCTTTCAAGGAAGCTTGATTTAGATTCCTGAAGTCAACACAGATGCGGATCTCACCATTTTTCTTTCTAACAGGCACAATATTGGCAATCCATGTGAATGGTGGATGGGAAAAATGATTTTAGCTTTCAACAACTTCTGTATTTCTTGAAAAATGGTGTCAGCTATTTTGGGATTGTATTGCCTCTGTTTCTGCTTAGAAGGCTTAATTACAGGTTTGAGAGGAATAAAATGCTGCATATCTTTTGGTTTGAAAGCTTTTAAATCTTCATAAGAGTAAGCAAGAACATCCTTATACCTCTTTAAAAGATCAATTGCTTTTTTCCTCTCATCTGCTGTGCAACATTTTCCAATGTTCACGAGCTTAGGATCAGTAGAACTCCTAATATTAATTTTTTCATACTCAGCTAATTGTTGAGGTCCAGTAGAAGCTCTAGACTTTACATACCTGTCGTGTTTATCAAATAGTTCCTCTAAACTCACCAATCCTTTAGGAATCTTATTTCCCTTGAGTTTGATGCATCCATCTTGATCCGTTTCTTCTCCTTGGGTGACTGCTTTGTCAAAGGACACACTTTCATGAGGCAAGTTATCACTTCCTTCAAAGTATAGTTGTTCAAAATTATCCTTGAGTTCTAAGAAAGAAAGCAAGTGCTGATCATCATTAAAAACTTGCAGTTATTTGTATTATCAGGTACATTAGGTCGATGAATCATCTCAATGGTGAACTTATCTTGAGAGAAGTCAGGATGAGGTATCAGTAGTGACCCTGAGACTGCTAGTGAATCAGCCCTGGTGTTCTTCTCCCTAAGTATTGCTTCGATGGAGAAAGCATCGAGAAATTCAATGGAATCCCAAACTTGATTCCTGTAACGTTTTAGCCTTCCATTTTTTACCTGGAAAATGTTTCTAACTTACTTTACAATCAATTCCGCATCACCATGAGCCAGAAGATTCTTCACACCTTGTTCTTTTGCCACTTGTAGTCCAAGAATGAGAGCCTCATACTCTGCTGTATTATTAGTATTTTCAAACTGCAACTTGAATGAAAAAGGATAAAGGCTTCCTTCAGGTGACACCAGTATGACACCAGCTCCAGAACCAGCTGAGGAACAACTTCCATCAAACTCTAAAATCCAAACACCATTAGGATCTTTAGGTGACACTTTGGGGAGTTGGATTTCATCAGGGGACATAATCATGTAGTTTCCATGCCCCATATCCTCATAAAGTATTTGTGCTTTAGGATCATCCGTTTTTTGTACAATATACTCATATTGCTTCTCAGGCAGCAACTTCTTCATTTGTCCATTAACAGGTATGAGTGCATGTGACCAATCCATTTGAATTTTTCCACCCACATCCTTACAGAAGTTCCTACTTAGCAACATCCCGTATGAAGGAGGAATATCTGCTACTAAGATAGTAGCCAAAACTCTCTTCTCAGGCAAAGCAACGAAAGCCACTTGTGCATCTTTAATTCTTCCGACCAGGGGCACTTCCTTACTCTCCATAGAGTAACAAGATCCATAAGTGTGTGTGAGGGTTAAGCCTAAGACATGAATTACTTTAGCAGGCATCACATTGTCTGAGGCTCCTGAGTCTATGACACAATTACTAAGCCTATGGCCAGCTATAAGAAGTGTTACATAAAATGGTTTGATTTTGTCATTGGGTGAGGTGACAGCGGCTACCAGACTAGGCTGTGGTGTAGAAGGAGTGAGTAAAATGCCTTTAGAGGTGGTTTTAGAATGGGAATTGACAAAATGAATCATTTTAGCAAAATCCTTAGGATGGGTTTGATAATACTCAGCCTCTGAGATTTGAACCTTAGTCTTTTTCAGGTGGTCAATAATATCAAAAGACCCAAAAGTGGACGGGCTATCATCACTTGAGATCCTAGGTTTATCAACTTTAGGGGAAAAAGAAGTAACTTTAGTAGCATAATTGACAAGACTCACCTTTGGTGTAGATGAAACGAGGATAGGAGATCCTCTTTTTCAATTACGGGGATAGTTGTCAGCTGCTCCTTAGATTTCTTAGTGGGTTACGCCACTTTTCTCCCTCTGATTCATCTACTCTCGAGTCATGACAGCATATGATTCGCTATTCATGTCTACTACTACTTCATCATAATCATCTCCATCATCAATGCCCTCAGTGGTGAAGAAATTAACTTGAGATCCCTCAAGTTCATCTACTTCTTCCACAAACTCCTCGCAAGCTTCATTATCCTCATCATCATCTGGTTCCTCAACTTCATAGGTTGCATTGACAAGAACTTTAACAGGAGGTCCTTCAAGTGCTAGCCTTGTTTGAGAAGTTGGAAAATGATTTCTGGGCTGAAAATTCCTCCTTGGAACGTTTGCATAGGGAGCATGCTGAGCCCATTTGTTCTTAATGGCGATGAGATCATTCGCAAGTTTTTGAACCAATGGATCAGTATTAGGTCCGGGAGTGGAAGAGGAGGAAGAAGCAGACTTAGATTTGGAAGGGTCTCTCCTCAACTTCCCTGACATAATTAAATCATCTTCGACACTAATAGCAAGAGTTTGATCCTCAACCAATGTTGCGAGATTAGCCCTTCTCAGTGCATAACTAACTTCAGGTGATTGGGCATTTAGGAAGAAACATTTTTGGATTTGATCTACAGGTTGAGTATTTGGTGGAATTTTATTAATCAACTCGTTGAATCGGGCCACAAATTCTCTCATGGGCTCTTGTGAATCTTTCTTTATCTGAGAGATTTGGGCTAGCAAGGCATGCACATCTTCTACTAGTTTGAAATGGTTTTCAAACCCAGTTCTCATTGTGTCCCAGCTAGTGATAGCACCAGCCGGAAGGTGATAGAACCAATCAGCAGCATTATCTTGTAAAGTCTCAACAAACAGTCTCACAGAGACGTCTTCATGTTCAACTCCCAGAACTCCACATGAAACTATAAAGGCTACGATGTGTTCATCAGGATGCACTTTACCATCGCCTTTGAATTTAGGGAAGTTCTTCCGGTTACCTCTGGGTAACTCATGCAAAGGTTGAGGAAGGGCAAGGGGCCCGACACGGTGACCCAGGGCAATGGTACCGCCATTCTTGGAAAAATGGCTTGGAGAGGAACTGCAACACCAGCAAGAATCAAAGCTCAAAGATTAGGACTAGCTAGCTATGAAGGAATACCACCCGTAGGAATTCTATCTTGAACAGGTGGAGTGCTTGTCGAACGAGTCTTTCTATTTCTTGTTGAAGGGAAAGGAAAACCCTACTACTCCAAAAGCTGAAACTGAAAATCTTCAATACCAAGGGCCCTTCTCCCTCGACTAAAACGCGAAGTCACCAGACCAAAGGATGATCAAAAATTATAGAAATGGAATATGATTTTCCCCAGCGGAGTTGCCAAAACGTTTTGGTCTTCAAATAGGACTTTACGAAGAGAAAAAGTTAGGGGACAAGAAGTCCCTCCTCTTTAATGGGAGAGGTTCCCTTATTCAGAAACGAACCTATTTACAAATATACAAAACATGATTTTCTTGGTTGAACTTGGATATTACGAAAGTGTTTTCTATAAATATCATCAATTACAAAAGGACTGAGGAATGAGAATATGAGAATGAGCAGAAAGGAAACACTCAGAATTATAGATAATATAGTTATTCTTTATGTATGCGAAGTTATAGTGAATTGAAACAAGATCATTTGTATCATATAAATAAGATGGAATTTAAAGACACAAAGTTCTATAAATAACATCTGCCAGAACACAAATTTTCTTGACATAACACAGACAAATGATCTTCACAAAATTAAATGAAAGCTTGGGGATAAAAGAGATCAGATAGACAAAGAATGGAAAGCCCTTCTGTATTGATTTCTTTATGATCTATTTACACTTTCAAAAAATAAGCCAAGTTCTTCCTTCCTCTACAAAATGGCATGGAGAGGCCATTATATAGCTTACAAATTAGTTACTCTTGGTAACCACTTCTTTAACTAAATATTAGTTAAGGATTTCCAATCGCAATACCTCAACTTATTACAATGAATCTGAGAAAAAGAATTAGAGGAGAAGAGAAGAATAAGGAGAAGAAGACAGGTGGTTATGACTGGGAGGCACCCACTGACTTCAAAATCCGCTGCCTGAATCTCTTCAATGCCTCGGCTCAATCTACAGCGAACACGTCAGTCCCCCGTGGCAGAGACATAGCCGAGGCGTTGAAGAGATTCAGGCAGCGGATTTTGAAGTCAGTGGGTCCCTCCCAGTCATAACCACCTGTCTTCTTCTCCTTATTCTTCTCTTCTCTTCTAATTATTTTTCTTGGATTCATTGTAATAAGTTAAGGTATTGCGATTGGCAATCCTTAACTAATCTTTAGTTAAAAGAATTGGTTACCAAGAGTAACTGATTTGTAAGCTATATAATGGCCTCTCCACGCCATTTTGCAGAGGAAGGAAGAACTTGGCTTATTTTCTAAAAGTGTAAATAGATCATAAAGAAATCAATACAGAAGGGCTTTTCATTCTTTGTCTATCTGATCTCTTTTATCCCAGCTTTTCATTTAATTTTGTGAAGATCATTTGTCTATGTTATGTCAAGAAACTTTGTGTTCTGGCAGATGTTATTTACAGAACTTTGTGTCTTTAAATTCCATCTTATTTATATGATACAAATGATCTTGTTTCAATTCACTATAACTTCGCATACATAAAGAATTACTCTGTTATCTATAATTCTGAGTGTTGCCTTTCTACTCATTCTCGTATTCTCATTCCTCAGTCCTTTTGTAATTGATGATATTTATAGAAAACACTTTCGTAATATCCAAGTTCAACCAGGAAAATCATGTTTTGTATATTTGTAAATAGGTTTGTTTTTGAATAAGGGAACCTCTCCCATTAAAGAGGAGGGACTTCTTGTCCCCTGACTGTTTCTCTTCGTAAAGTCCTATTTGACGACCAACACCACTACACACATGTTTCGTATATTTTTTAACTTAATCATTCATTTCTTCACATCTCACCCTCTGACCGAAAGGGGGGAAAATATTTGGGTAATCATACATAATGAACTTACCAATTCAGGCAGGCTGCGTGAGGGTTTTGAAAGAACTTTTTTAGTAGCTCTGGCTACTGAATGTTTTTCAAAGAACTGCGATGTAGCCGCTAAGGAACCTGTAAAAGTGAATGTTTCAGCAGCTCTGGCTGCTGAATGTCTTTCAAAGAACTGCAATGTAGCCGCTAAGGAACCGATAAAATCAAAAAATGCGATCATTGGTGATAGTTTCGGGTCTAGAGCCTAGGCGGAAGTTGTTAAGACTCCTCTTGAAAAAAATGTGAGATCTCTGGCTGCATGTGATTTTAAAAGTACAAAAGATGCTAAAGGGGTGACCCACTTACAGGTGCCTGATGGATGTCTGCAAAGAGCTCTGGAGAAAACCAATCTGGCACTTGTCAGAAAATTTTTGGGATCTCAACCCAATGTGGACACCATTAGGAAATGGGCCATTCGTAGATGGAAACCAAAATGGGATTTGATAATCACCACTATGGCAAAAGGTTTTTTTCTAGCCAGATTTAATCTCCAAACTGATGTTGACTCGGTCTTGTTGGGTGGTCCCTGGTGTATGGGTAATATGGGACTATTTTTAAAAAAATGGTACCCAGGATTTAATCCATTTGTTGAAAATATCCATGCCATACCCATCTGGTGTAGACTCCCAGGGCTTCCTCTACATCTTTGGGATGATGAAATCCTCCTTCACATTGCCAAATCAATTGGTTCACCTATTGGCCTAGATGGGCCCACGAGAAATAGGTCTAGGCTGGCATTTGCTCGGTTCTGTGTCTCCATAGAAATGGATCAGGAGCTCCTCAATAACATTGTTCTGTAATCCAAATTTGGAGAATGGAATCAACAAATTGAATATGAAGCTTTCCAGTTACGATGTAGCAAATGCCACAGATTAGGGCATTTTTCCAGCAAATGTCCTAAACAAACAGTTCAAAAGCTAGAAGATTTCTCAGATATTCCTGAAGATCAAGGACAGAATCAGAGAGATAAGGTGGATAAAGAGCAGATTTCTGAACCAGCTACTAGAAATAGGTGTTTGGAGAGGCATTCCAAACTAAAAGAGAGGAAAAAAGGATTTAAGGCAGAGAGACCACTGGTTTACAGAAAACTTTGGAAACCCAAGAAGCTGATTGAGTCTCAACAAGAATTAGATCTGGGTCCGAATGAGGAAGAAAACAAAAGGGAGCTGTCAGTGGATTCAGTACTGAACTCTTTGACTCCAAATCTAGTAAAGCTGAACATGGAGGTTGATGAAGAAAATGAAAAAGTTAACATTTCTCTCTCATACATGGAAGAAGAGGAAGACAAAATCAGCGCCCATCAAGAGCTGCTAAGGAGCAGCTCTTTGGAGAATCTAAAAATGAGACAGGAAAAAGGTAAAGAGGATTTAGAATCCATTGCACCAGATCTAAACCAAGAGAAAGAGGACAAAGATGGGGAGGAGCTGACTTCTAAAATGAATAAGCAGGATGATATTAACACATGAAAGGAGGATGGGGAAATTACCCCAATCAGTAAGGAAAATGATTGTGATAATAATGGATTCATCTTAGTGAAAAGAAAGAAAAGAGGTTCAAAAAGCCTGGAAGAAAAGCAGCTTGGAAGCTGGGAAGCTTCCACCTCAAGAATCACAAGGGCCACTGCTAGAAGAACTGCAAATTTTGGAGTAACCTTTAGAAAAGGTAGGCCATCTAAGAGAGAAGCAAGAGAAAAAGAGATTGAAAAAGAAATTGTAGATGGTACACAGAGAATTCTAAGCCATCCGGAAAATGCATCTCCAAAATGTTTTTAATGAAGGTTATCTCTTGGAATGTCAGAGGCCTCAATGGAGGGCCTAAGAAAAGAATGCTTAAGGAAATTAAAAGAGCAAACAAACCCAAGATTCTTCTCATTCAGGAAACTAAAATGAAAAGTAAAGCAGTTGAAGACTTTAAAAGACATTTTTGGCAGAATGCTGCCTTTGCTGCTGTTGACTCTCAAGGGGCTTCTGGAGGATTAGTGATCTTTTGGGACACAAAGATGGTTAACGGTAAGGTTCTCTCCTTAACCCAGAATCATTTAGCTATTATCTTTAAAATCCTTGAAAATAATCATAGCTGGATTCTGTCTAATATTTATGCACCCAATACTACTATTGGTAAAAGAAGTCTATGGAAAGAGTTAACCTTGTTCCAAAGCAAGGTCGAGAACATGAACTAGTTGGTTATGGGAGACTTTAATACTCCTTTGAATCCAGGATAAAAGTTTGGAGGAAGTTCTGAATTCTCCCTTGGTATGGAAGAATTTGCAGACTTCATCTCGACTCTTAATCTTATGGACATAGAGCTTCATGGCAATCAATTTACATGGTCCAACAAAAGATTAGGAGAGAGCTTAATTCAGGTTAAACTTGACAGAGCTCTTATTTCTGTAAATCTGATCCTGGACCAGAATTTCCATCTTTCTACTCTCCCCAGAATGGGATCTGATCATAATCCAATAGTCCTCAATTTCTTCAATTGGACAAAACCTTTTCATGGTAATTTCAAATTTGAGAAAATGTGGTTCGAACATGAAGACATTCTTGACAGAATTAAAGAGTGGTGGGTTTGGGAAGGCACAAGAACGGCCCAATTCAGGCTTCTTTAGAAGTTAAAGAATGTTAAACAGAAAGTTAGAATATGGAATAAAGAGGTTTTTGGAAACATTTTTGAAAAGAAGAAAGAACTTAAGCAATAGCTAGAAGAGGAGCTAAATGTCTCCATGAAAGGTATGACCCTAGAGGATCATCAGCGGGAAAAAAAACTCCTATCAGATCTACATAATATAAACAGCCATGAAGAAACCTTTTGGAGAATGAAGTCTAGAGCCCTTTGGCTTAAGGATGGAGACAGAAATACAAAATTCTTTCATTTGACAGCCATCAAACATAGATCTTGTAAAAGAATTTTTGAAGTTGCTAAAGGAAATGGAAACATTACTAAGGATCCTGAGGATATCAAAACAGAGGCACTTAATTTTTACAAGAACCTCCTCACTGAAGATACCTCCTACAATGAACAAGTAGCCTTTTTCCTCTTAGACTCCATTCCTAATAATCTAATACCAGTTGAGAGATTTAAAAGTCTTTCAAAAACTGTCACCATTGAGGAATTAAAAAAGGCTGTCTTTGCTTTAGAAGGGGATAAGGCTCCAGGTCCAGATGGCTTCTCGGCTAACTTTTACCAAAGATGTTGGGAAATATGCTCTGAAGATCTCTTGAAAGCTGTTAATGAATTTTACAGAACGGGAAATCTTATTAAAGAACTAAATAATACACACATTGTGCTTGCCCCAAAAAATTTGGATGCAAAAAACTTCAAAGATTTCAGGCCTATCAATTTGGTTAATGTCATTTATAGGATCTTCACAAAGATTATCACCACTAGAATGCAACCTATTACTCATGGAGATCATTTCTCAACATCAGAGTGGATTCATCCAGGGAAGAATTATCCAAGATGGAATTATCATGGTTCATGAAACTATACATTCTATGGATAAAAGTAAAAAGACAGGGATGGCCATCAAACTTGACATGCATAAAGCTTTCGACAGAGTATCCTGGAGATTCATGGATGAGGTCCTATCCAAATTTGGATTTTCAAAGCAAATTCAGAAAAATCATCCACTCTTGCATCTCTACCTCTAGATTCTCTGTGGTTGTTAATGGGGAACCTGTGGGTTTTTTTTTCCAGTAATAGAGGTTTACGGAAAGGTGACCCAATCTCCCCTCTTTTATTCATTATTATGGCTGACAGTTTAAGCAGATCTATTTCCAAATCTATTGACATTGGCATGATAAAAGGCTTCCCTCCAACTACTAGTAATCAGATCTCCTCTCATCAGTAGTTTGCTGATGACACTTTGCTGCTTTTAATGGCTTCTATTATTGAGGCAAAGGCCATTAAAACTATCCTTAGGTTTTATGAGGAAGCCTCGGGGCAAAAAGTTAATTTTGACAAAAGCTCTATTTACTTCTTCAATACTCCTGAGGAGAGGTAAAGAAAGATTGCTAATATTCTAGGATGCACTATTAATTCTCTACCAGCTACTTACTTAGGGTTACCTTTAAGTACTGGCAAGATTTCAGTGGAGGTATGGAATGATTTTATTAAGAGATTTCAAAGAAAGTTGGCTGACTAGAAAGGATCCGTTATTTCAAGTGCAGGTAAGTGTCTTTTGGTTAAAAGCACGCTTTAAAATTTGCCTATTTACATACTGTCAATGTTTAGCATGCCTACAGCTGTGATGAACAGTATTGAGAAGATTCAAAAACACATTCTATGGCAAGGTACTGAGGACAGATTCAGATATCATCTTGTGGCTTGGGAATAGGTTTGTAAACCTAAGAGACTAGGGGGGTTAGACATCAAAGATATAAAACATATGAGTACCGCCCTTACTGCAAAATTAGGATGGAGGCTTATAAAAGAGCATAGACCTTGGACAGAGCTGATTAAGATCAAATATATTTCAAAACAAAATAAGATTTCCTTCATATATGATCAGTCCCTTCCGAGTGGTTCTATTTTCTGGAACAACCTTCTATGCAACAGACACATTCTCTCTCAGGGGTGCAGCTAGAAGCTTGGAGATGGGCAAAACATAAACTTCTGGACTGATAAGTGGATGGATTCTAATTGGATCTCTACTTATGATCATATTAAAGACAACTTAATTACAAAGTATGGACACAAAATCTAGGGGTACATTGAGAGGGATGGAAACAAAAGAAAATGGAAGTAGCTAAAAGTGGAGAATGATAATATTCAGGCTAATATTATATCTCTCCAGAATCAGCTTTCCCTAATCCATATAAGTAATCAAAATCTTAAAGATGAGCTCATCTGGAAAGATTCTTTTGATGGGGAGTACATTGTTAAATCAGGATATAATTCTTTCTTTACATCCATGGAAAGCGAAATTAAGTGGCATAAGATGTGGATGCCGGAGCTAACCCCTAGAGTGAAATTCTTTTGGTGGCTAATTATTAATGGCAAGATCCTAACTAATGACAACCTCATCAAGAAGGGATTCATCATGCCAAATAGATGTTGCATGTGTCAGCAAGAGGCTGAAGATATAAAGCATTTATTCCTCCATTGTGAGATTGCTTCCAAAATTTGGCAGCTTGTTTTTGCAAAATTTAATCTGAGATGGATTTTTCCCCTTACCTGCCTTTAGGCTTGGGAGTAATGGAGCTCTCCATTTAAACATTGCATGGTGAAAAGGCTATGGCAACTTGTTCTACCCCACACTATGTGGAGAATATGGAAGGCTCGTAATGATAGTATTTTTAGAAACAATAGACAGGCTTGTAACAAAGTTTATAAGGAAATTATCATTGCTGTGCAAGATAATATTGCTAGATTTAAATCCCCTAAAAATAGACTCTACCCGAAGAATGAAGAATGCATTCTGACTGAATGGAATATTGCCACTGTTAATAGAAATAACAGTGGTACTGACAGAAACACAGTCTGATGGATTAAACCCCCCACTGATTGGCACAAGTTGAATTTTTATGGGGCCTCTAAGGGCAATCCGGGTGACTCTGGAGGAGGGGGAATCATCAGGGATCAAAGAGGCTGTTATGTTGCTACTTTTTCTGGGAGAATGGGCAGACAGACTAATCATTATTCCGAAGCCATGGAGGCTCTTTGGGGTATTAGACTTGCCAGAGATTGTAATATTCCTAAAATATCATAACTGAAGGTGATTCTCTAAATATTATCAATCTTTTGAATAAAAAGCAACACCCCAGCTGGTCTATCAGGGATTATATTGAGGAAGCTATTGATATATGCAAAAGCTTTGAAAATGTCCAAATCACCCACACCTACCGGGAAGGAAATAGGGTCGCTGAAAGTTTGGCTAACTTCGGTGTTAATAATTCCTTTCAAAATTGGATTGTGGGGGACGTTTTTCCCGCTCATGTCAATAAAGCCATTATCATTGATCTACATGGTAGTGAAAATCATAACTAATGGCTGTATTTTAGACGCTAATGTGCAGATCCCCAAGTACATGATGATGACATCACAAAAGATTTGGATGATTGTTGCGATCTGTGCGGGCTGGACTATCATCATTTCTTGGCATAGGAGGAAAGCCGAGGAGTGGGGCAATAATAACAAGTGTAGCATAATAATTAAAACGAATTTCACGAGAAGGAAAGATTCAAATACCAAAATCAAAGTTTGGCCTATCCCGCACATTGGTAGCTATTTTACCGTTGAGAATAGGAAAAGGAGCAGAGGAAACATGGGGGGGGGCCTCCATGCAAAACCGAACCGACCCACAATCCTGAGTGAAAAGAGAACACAGGAGCTTTGGGATTACCTGCAAATCGGGGGGCCTGTCTAATTTCATTGAAAGGATCCAAGGCTTCGACCAAGACATCTCTATCAAATTCACCCAGGGTCAGAAGAATAGAATAGTCAAATATAGTAACATGAAAATGGAAATCACAGAAGAGCTCATAGCTCAGATCATGGGCCTCGGCCTGGAAGGCACAAAATTCTTCAATAAGAAGGTAGACAGGGAGGTGGAAACCAAGAAATTTCTGGAAGAGGGGGAGAATCTTGAGTTCGTGACTGCTGGCCTTAAGGTGGCGTTGATCCCTGAACCTTTTGATGAACTAGCCAAAATGGTGGTAAGGTATGTTACCCTTGAAGGAAGATATGTGACTATACCTCAAAAGCATCTGATTTTTCTGAATCATTTTCATAGAAATAACATTATCAGCTTTCCTCACTATCTGATTAACTCTCTGGAGAAATCTATAAGGGAAGTTCAAAGCCACTCTAGGCAGGGTTCATTTTAAGACACCCCTATAAAATTGAAGGTGGAAAATACCTGGCGAATATCCCCGTAACCACTTTCAGCGAAAGGCGAATTTGATAGTATTCAAAAACAAAATTTTCGCCTGGTTTTTCAAGGCTAAATCAGTGACGTGCGACAACAGTAATCCGTAATGACGTACGTCACTGGCGCGACAATAGATCTGATGACGCGCGACACTATAGCGACAATAGATCATAATGACGCGCGTCAGTTGATTCTATTGATGCGCGACACTATTCTCTATTGACGCACGACACAGTCACAAAATGACGCGCGACATTAAAGTCTATTGACGCGCGACACTGTTCTCTATTGACGCATGACACAGTCACAAAATGACGCGCGACATTACAGTCTATTGACGCGCGACATTGTCCTCTATTGACGCGCGACGTTGTCCTCTATTGACGCGTGACATTGTCCTCAATTGACGCGTGACATTGTCTTCTATTGACGCGCGACATTGTCCTCTATTGACGCACGACATTGTCCTCTATTGACGCGCGACATTGTCATATATTGACGCGCGACATTGTTCTCAATTGACGCGCGACATTGTCGTCTATTGACGTGTGACATTGTAGTCTATTGACGCGTGACATTGTAATCTATTGAAGCGCGACATTGTAAACAAATGACGCGTGACACAACCTTCTATTGACGCACGACACTGCTTCCTATTGACGCACGTCATTTGAAGCAAATGACGCACGTCAATAGGGGACAGTGACGCACATATTTAGGTTATAAATACCCTTATGCCGCTCATTTTCTCATTTACGTTTTCCCGTTCTTGAATTTTTGCAGGTCTAAATCTTTGACAAAGACGCAACTACAGCTATAATGTCGACTTCACATGCCTCCCAATTGTAAGTTCAGCAAGAAAATGAAGAGAATCCAAGTCAATCGATTTCCAAGATAACCTACAGGAATCCCTTATGCCCTCACATCCATACGGCTTTAAGGATGTCCCCAGAATATCAAGGTATAATTGAAGAGTGTGGATTTACAGGGCTCGTTAATATGCCCCATTTCGAAATAGATCCGGATATTTTGAATTACCTTCTGTCATGCTACAATTCAGAGGACGGTATATTTTATGTGACTCTGAACGATGGCCAAATGTTCCAATTCACTATTGAACCGAATGACATACATCGGTTTACCGGCCTTCCTATCAGAAATTTACCAACTGTTACAACCAAGGCAACACTCATGGAAGAAAACAAGAAATTTCTCGAATCAAAGTACGGTTTCCATGTTGATTGTAAGTATAATTCGTTTTAATTCAAAAATTTTATTCTGTTTTTTATTCTGTTACAATTTGCTGTTATAAATTGATAGTAATTTTCATTGTTTCGCATTTGCAGCCCATGTCAATAAATCCAGGCGTGGTGTAGATACACAATCAATTGCACACCACTTTCTTACTGCACTTATTGCATTTTTTCAAGCCAGAATTGTTATGCAGGGTCGCCAAACAGATATACCAAATTGGGCCATTGCATACATTTGTGCCACTATCTCAAAACAAAAATTCGATTGGTGCACATTTCTATCCAAAAAAATAAGAGCTGACATATCATATTCGAAAATGTCAGAAAAACCTTTCATTTATTCAACAAACTATCTCCTCGGCTTCTACTATGAGGCACTTTTAAATTTAAAAGCTAAATAAATTCCTACTTGCTCTGATGAGTCTTTGAAGAAATTCTCAATTCCATTTGTAGAACAACAGGTATAAACTATTTAGTTTGTAATTGTATTACAATTTTCTTCATTACAATTTTGCAGAGAAGATATCTTGAGGCCATTCCCAAAAAAAAAAAGATGTCGAGAGGAAGAGGCCAACTACACGCGGAGGCTTCGGGGGACTCCCGTTTTGAAATGGAAGCTCACTCCTCTCCAGACCCTCAACAGTTTGAACTCGTTAAACGCCAGAGAAGTAATACATTCTCATATATTAATTACAAATTCCAAAGTTGCAGATTTATTTTTCAATTTAAATTTTAGCAAAATGAATTGACAACATTTAATATTGATGAACAGCAAGGACTATGGAACCTTCTTCCCCAACTCACTCAATACAGTCGCATGCATTGATATATTCTGAACAGCCACAGAGTACAACTCCTACAAGGCCACCGGTAGCACCGAAAAAAACAACCCCTCGACAACAAGGTATAACTTTTCTATAGAACGTTTAATTTCGTAGTTTTGACTTTATGAATTGTTTTAATATTTTTCATTTTTTCTTGTACTTTTCAGCACATGTTAGTCATGATCAAGCCACCGCATCGACACCCACCCAACCATTAATTTTTAAAATGCCAACTAGAGGAACAGTGAAAAATAACATTGGTAAACGCATGAGTTTTGCTCCGGCCCCTAGTGGGACACTAAACCTTGACTCCTCGTTTCGAATTCCAACTCTCTCACTTGGTGGCTTGCCCAGCGCAACGGGCATATCTATTTTGAACAATATAAATTTAGATGAAGATTATTTGGGCATTGATAGCAATGACCCAACTGGGTTTTTTTGATACCCGCGAGATGATTCAAGGCCAGCAGGT
Source organism: Taxus chinensis (assembly GCA_019776745.2). Classification (NCBI taxonomy): domain Eukaryota; kingdom Viridiplantae; phylum Streptophyta; class Pinopsida; order Cupressales; family Taxaceae; genus Taxus; species Taxus chinensis. The sequence continues at coordinate 189,907,438 of CM034153.1, forward strand.
ATACTTCAGTCTTCAAATTTCAATTTTAATATGCTTTACAATTTTTAATTACATTCTGATTTATCTAAATCTAAATCTTCAGTCTTCAAATTTATTTATCTAAATCTTGATTTATTTTTTCAAAAACAGGATCAGCCCACCCAAAGACAGAAACAAGGAGCAGTTGATCATGTTCATGGTGAAAGCCCCCACACTTCTCCAGCAAGATCGTCTGCATCAGATTCAGATAGTGAAGAGTTTACACCTTTTCCTTTGGAGAACTTAATTGGTAATGATTATCAATCCCATGTCAGTGAGTTTATTATTCCTCAAATCCAACAGCTTATAGAATGGGAGAAAAGGGCTAAAATTCTTATCAATGAGATTATTAGTCGTTATGAAAATTATTGGCAAAGGGATAGTTTATACGCTGCAGTCCAGAATCAACTTGCGAAGATGGATTCCTTACTTACCCAAGTAAAATGTGGGACTGTCACGTTTAATAACGACTATAAAGATGGCATTTTAGATAAGGCACTAAACAAATTGGAAAATATTAGTGCCGAGGCCCAGGCATATTTTAACAAATGGTCAAAGGACAAGGATTTGGTATCAATCGCAAATGCCGAAAGAGACAGAGCGGTTGTAAGTAGTATTACATTCTAAAAATCATTTTTGTTAATTTGAAATTTTGAATTTACATTAATATTTGAATTGACGTTACTCTTTTTGTGCAGTTGAAATATGAAAATTTGAAGAGTCAGGCGAAGGTTTTGCAAGTTCACTTGGAAACAGCAAAGAAACAGCTTATCTGCAGCAAAAAATTTGAAGCTGAATATTGTTTTGGTTAACAAACAAAACAATACACTAAAGCAGATCATTAAAGAGCATGGTCTCGACCCTGACATCTTGTTCAAAGCCAAAGCAGTTGCTGATCCAAATTTGCTGTCGCATGGAGATGCAACAAATCAAGAAGAAAGAATTATAAAAAATCTGGACAGTGCTGCAGAAGATCTTATAAGTTCAGGGGTTATTTGTGCTGTTGGGGAAAGAGGTGCAGCTAGAGTGGAAGAAGCCGTTGGGGAAGAGGGCAGAGCAGAATTTTCTAAAGAAAAAGAGGGTTGTGAAAATTAGAAACTTTTATTATTGACTAAACTTTTAATATTGAATTTGAAAACTTCAACTATTGAGTTTGTACTATGCTATTTGAATTTAATTATATGGTGATTATCATGATCTATATGTATGTTTCTTGTTTACTTGCATTGTCATGAATAGTATGTAGACGTAGATGATGAATGATGACAATTGATAATCAATGATAGATGATGATGAAAGACGATGATCGATTTAATGTGTATAATGTAAAATTTAGTGCCTGAATATCTTGAGGGACTTTAATGATCTTGAAAATTATGTTTTTTGGGAAAAAAATAGCAACTAAGATTTGAAACAGATTTAGGATTTCTCCTTAATAGACTTATGGTGTAGGAAAATTCTATTTTAAAGAGATTCACCTCTATATAAGTGCATAATCTCTCATTAGAGAGGTTGCTTGACATCCAAAATAGTCAAGACCATTTGTCATAAAATAACGTTTTGCTGGAAACAATCATTTGTCTAGATTAGCCAATTATGAAATAGTTAAATTCCAGGCCATAAGAATTAGAGCTTGGAAATAATCAAGACCATGGTTTAAAAGATATGGTTTTGTTATCATGGATATTGTTTTTGTGTAGAGTAGATTGACAAGTTGCTGTAAATAGTCAAGGTTATGGAGGCTAGATTAACCAAAGTTGGAATAACCATGTGATTAAAAGATAGGTCAAGCTCGATATAGAACTTTGAAGTTTAATGTAAAAATATAAGGTTTTTATCATGAAGATTAGTCTGTATAGATCAAGTTCATAGGTTGAAGAATCCTATCATTTTTTTAATATTTGATAAGGGTGAAAGAATAATTGTGGATTAGAACTGGGAGGCTATAAGTTGGAATAATTTTGAGTGTGTAAGAAAATATTGAAGGTTGTAAACTAGATCATAGCAAACTATGTGTGTGTGTAAGTATTTATGTAGAGCCTTGAAGAAGGCACACTACATTTGCAGGATAGTTTGAAGTTAATAGAATTATCAATGTTCTAGTCAGTTTTATTACTAGAAAGGATTTTTATTAGATAAAGACTCTGTCAAGTTAGCATTTATTCTTTAAAGGAGTTTTATTACATTATTTTGATCCCAATATGTAGATCAAATTAATGCTTTCTGTCAATTTTGATTTTAGTTGTGATTAGTGTAGATTTGGGTGGGTGACTATAGGATATGGAAGATAGCATTAGAATTGAGTTTGAATAACTTCGTGTTAGAGGATGATCATTATAAGTCTAAAAATAGATCTATTTCTTCATGGAGAAATCTGAAGAAGTGATGGATCTATGACAAAGCAGGGAATTTTAGGAAGAGTGTCAGGACTTATATTTATAATAGTATAATGTATTGTTTAATAGTTTTATCCCGCAGTAAAAAAAAATATATCAAAGGATTTTCCACATAAAAAATAAAAAATAAATTAAATATAATTCTAAGAAATCAAGAAAGAATCATCACTGGTAAGAAATTAAACATAATTGCAAATATCATAGGGTTTAGCTTACCTCTTGCGTATTAGATTGCTGTGAAATCATCAAGGGTAACGTGCTAGATCTTTTTTTTTCCTGACATTGTAGATAGAGGGGTGAGTTGCCTGACATTGTCAGTCCTGAGAAGTGCCAGCAACATCTTTAAATATATAGACCAACAATATCTTAAATAAATGATAACAAGAGCTGAAAAAAAATGTAAAGTAACAAACAATAAGATGATGTTGAAGAAGATACCTATTTAAAATTGAAATCATCCCGGTAATGTGCTAGATCTTTGTCTTAAAAAATTCAACAAAAAAAATGGATTAGTAGATAGATGGGTGAGTTTGCCTGACATTGTCAGTCCCGAGAAGTAACAGCTTCCTCGGACGGATGTCAACCCACGTTTTCAAAAAATAAAATATTGTATTTAACTAAATGTAAAATACATAGACATCTTTAATGATAACCAGAGCTGAAAAAAAAATGAATAGTAACAAACAATAAGATTAAGGGGAAAAAAATACCTCGTTAAAGTTGAAATCATCACTGCCACTAGTAATGAGCTATATCTATCTGTGTTTCAAAAAAAAAAAACCCAACACGAGAAATGGATTAGTAGATAGATGGGTGAATTGCCTGACATTTTTAGTATATAGACCTGTAACATCTTTAATGAAAACCAGAGCTGAAAAAAAATGAATAGTAATAAATAATAAGATTAAGGGGGAAAAAGATACCTGCTTAAAGTTGAAATCATCACTGCCACTGGTAATGAGCTAGATCTGTGTTTAAAAAAACCCAACACGAGAAATGGATTAGTAGATAGATGGGTGAATTGCCTGACATTTTTAGTAGTATATAGACCTGTAACATCTTTAGGAAAACCCATGGTTAACCAAAACATGAAATGTGTATAGGAGTGTCTTTTAGTGCTTCATGCCAATTTAATTAGATTTTGAAATGAGTATTTAAACTTATTCAAGTTTTTATAAAACTGGATCGCTTAGAAATGCAGACTAAACAACCTGTCTTCTTAGCATCCAAGAAAAAATACAGTGCCTTCTTCAGATAAATCATAGAAGTTAATTTTTTGTATAGGATTCACATCTTGAGATATTGTAAAATGTTTTGGGGAAAATGGATCAGTATCAAAATATGTTGTATAGGATTCACATCTTGAGATTCTCTCTTCAGGACTGCTTCTTGGAGTGGAGTGGTTGAATTAAAATATGTCTCTTTTTTTTTTTTTCAAATTTTTAAGGTGGGTGCATATGATCATATCAATAAGGAACTTGAAATGTTTGATCCATTCATCATCCTATGTAAGTTCAGGCACAAGTATGAGGTTTGAAAGATACAATAAGGGTAAAGTGATCAAAATTGTTGTGTAACGGAAAGTTGTTTTTACTTTCTTCTAATTATCATTGTTGAGCTGATGAAATACTACTTGGTTGACCATTGCAATGAGTATCAAAAAGTATAAAATTCCTGCTACCACCTTGTTTTGTTTTCCTTTGCTGAAGACAATGTTCAAGTGTATGTTTGAAGACAATTTTCTTGAAGCTCCCCCATTTCTATGCCTTGAATTGATTAATCATGATCTTCTTGAAGTACAATTGATAAAATCAAGTGTCTCAAATATTGAAATTTTTTTTACAGCTCAACATAAAGTTCTCTGTGCAAGGTTGGATCATCTTAAAAAGGTAACATTGTGTAAATTTTGTCAAGAGTGCCTTACTGGTACCTCATCTCAAACTCAGTCTTAGCATATATCATGAAGTTTTTTTTGAACTTATCAAACAAGACCTATATCATCATCAAGTACACACCAAACACTGTTTGTTTTTCTTTGGGGGATAAATTTGAAGGCTTCATCTCAATTGGCTGCATTGCAAACATGAAGGGAATTTCCTCTAGCAAAAGAGGTGAAAACTTCGAATTCCATTAAATTTTGGATAAGAAATCAATTTTGGTAGTCTCTCAGGCTTTCTCATGCATAAAGAGATCCATCTAGTCACTCATCACCTGACGCGCGTCAATGGAACGTCGTCAATGGTCTTGACCGACGCGTCGACACTGACGCGCATGGCTATTGACGCGCGTCACTGACACCTAATGACACGCGTCACTGGCTCCTAATGACGCGCGTCACTGGCTCCTATTGATGACGCGCGTCACTGGCTCCTAATGACGCGCGTCACTGGCTCCTATTGACGCGTCACTGGCTCCTATTGACGCGTGTCACTGGCTCCTTTTGACGCGCGTCACTGGCTCCTATTGACGCGCGCCACTGGACTCCTATTGACGCGTCACTGATCTCCTATTGACGTGCTCACTGCTCCTATTATTGACGTCGTCACTGACTTCTATTGACGCGTCACTGGATCTATTGACGCGCGTCACTTTCTATTGACGCGCGTCGCTGGACTCCTATTGACGCGCGTCAGCTAGGACTATTGTCGTGCGTCAGTCAGCTAGACCTTTGACGCGCGTCAATTGAAGCCATTGACGCCTGATTTATTTAGCCTATAAATACCCTTCAACCGGTCATTTTCATTTTCTCGTTTTCACCTTCCAGCTCTTGATTTTTTTGCAGGTCTCGATGCTTCCCAACTGCAAGTTCAGTAACAAAAATCAAGAGAATCCAATTCAATCGATTTCCAAGATCAACTACAGGAATCCCTTATGCCCTCACATCATACTGTTTTAAAGATGTCTTCAGAATATAAAGATTTAATGGATGCGTGTGAATTTACAGGGCTCGTTAATATGCCCCATTTCGAAACAGATCCGGATATTTTGAATTACTTTCTGTCATCCTACAATTCAGAGGACGGCATTTTTTTTATGTGACTCTGAACGATGGCCGAATTTTTCAATTCAGTATCGAACAAATGACATCCATCGGTTTACGGGCCTTTCGTTCAAAAATTTACCAATTGTTACAACCAAGGCAACACTCGTGGAAGAAAAGAATTTTCTCGAATCAACGTTCGGTTTCCATGTTGATTGTAAGTATAATTCGTTTTAATTCATATTTTTTATTTTTTTTATTCTGATACAATTTGCTGTTATAAATTTATAGTAATTTTCACTGTTTCGCATTTGCAGCCCATGTCAATAAATAAAGGCGTGGTGTCTAATATGTAGCATTTCTGAGTACATGTAATTTTTGCAATGCTAGTGTCTAAGATGAGCTTTGTAACTTTGTTTGACCTGATGAGTGCAGTGGAAAAGTTTAAAAAAAAAAAAGATCTTAAGAAAACTGATGGAACCAAGAAGGGGAAATTAATTGATGTTCCCAAACTTGATGATGCAAATCAATCAGGGGGGGAAGAATTCTGATCAATGTACTTTAATATTACAACAGAGGGTGACTCAGCCAAGGCTCTTGCTGTAAGTGTTTGTGGGCCTTGAATCAGGGAAATGTGAATACTGAATTTGGTAGTATTGTGACATGTTTCGACATCACTTTCCAATTTAATTTTTTTTGTTATTTTAGTTATCTTTATCTATCAGGTGGCAGGAATATCTATTGTTGGTCAATATTATTATGGCGTGTTTTCCTCTCAGAGGTAAGCTGCTCAATGTCAGGGAAGCTACCACTCACCAACAAATGGAGAATAAAGAGATAGTAAATATAAAAAAAAATCCTTGGTCTACAGGAAGATAAAATATATGACAGCATTAAATCTTTAAGATATGGCCATCTGATGATAATGACAGACCAGGTACATGATCTTTGTATAGCGCTGTTTAGTTTTCTGCTTAATTCTGACACATCCTTTTTCTAGTGAGATCCTTTTTGACTTGTCCTTTGTCTCTTAAAGGACCATGATGATGGTTCCCACATCAAAGGATTGCTGATCAATTTCATACACCATACCTGGCCATCATCACTGCTTAAAATTCATCATTTGTTGTGGAATTTATCACTCCTATTGTCAGGGTAAATGTTTCCCCCTGTATATTTGGTTGAGTGTATTGAGACTCTTTATATATTTTTGTTTTTAAGCCTCCAGATGTTTATGTATCTCCATGTCTAATTTTGGCACATGTTGATGTAGGCAACTCACAAAAATGGAAATGTGTTATCTTTTTACACACAATTCCTGAGTATGAAGCTTGGAGAGAATCATTGAGTGGATCGATAACTGGCTGGACCATATAGTACTACAAAGTAATGCTAGTTTTTTTTTTCTCTTTATATGTTTTCAAGTTCTGGTTTTGTTCACTTGCTGATTAGGTATCACTTGTTGCTTGGACCATACAGGGTTTTGGCACAAGTACTTCTAAAGAGGGCAAGGAGTATTTCAGATCTGGACAAGCAAAAAAAATTTTGTGTGGGTTGATGAGAAAGATGGAGATGCTTCCTCATATCAATCAGCTTATAGAATGGAGAGAGAAGGGCTAAGGTTCTTATCAATGAGATTATTAGTCGTTATGAAAATTATTGGCAACGGGGATAGTTTATACTGCTGCAGCTGATCCAAATTTGCTGTCGCATGGAGATTTTTCTGTTTTGGGGAAAGAGGTACAGCCACAGTGGAAGAAGCCGTTGGGGGGGAAGAGTGCAGAGAGTAGAATTGGATAAAAAAGAGAGGGTTTTGAAAACTAGAAACTTTTTATTGAGGAAACTTTAAATATTGAATTTGAAAAAAACTTCTACTATTGAGTATGTACTATGGTTTTTTGAATTTAATTATATGGATTTATATACAATCTTTAATTTTAATTGCATTAGATGGTGATTATCATGAATTATATGTATGTTTCTTGTTTACTTGCATTGTCATGAATTGTATGTGGACGTAGATGATGAATGATGATAATTGATAATTAATGATAGATGATGATGAAAGACGATGATCAATTTATGTGGACGTAGATTTATCATCAAGCACAGTAATTCTTCTTCTCTAGACTTTTGAACTTGTTTTAAGATAATTATTCTCTACACTTGTAACGATATGATCATAATGTCATTAGAATGGATATAGATGATAAATAAATGGAATGTGTTATAATGGATATAGATGACATTTAATGATTAGAATGGATATAGATGTAATGACATTAGAAACGAATAGAATTGTAATGATATGATTATGAATTTTTTAAAAAAAAAATTGTTTTAATTTTAAATAAATTTTAATAAATTAATAATAATTGTGTCAGGACTAAGGAATGATAATGATATGTGTGTCATGATATATAGGATATGATAATGATATGGTGATATATGATATGATATATATGATGATATGAGGAATTTTATGAGGAATTTTATGTGGACTTATATTTAAAAATAAATTATAATATAATTATTTGAGAAATCAAGAAAGAATCATCACTGGTAAAAATAAACATTAATAAAATATTATTGCAAATATGCTAGGGTTTAGCTTATTTCTTCTTGCGTATTAGATTGCTTGAAATCATCAAGGGTAACGTGCTAGATCTTTTTTTTAATGAATTAATAGATATAGGGGTGAGTTGCCTGAACATTGTCAAGAGAATGCCAGCAACATCTTTAAATATATAGACCAACAATATCTTTAAATAAATGTAAAATATAGAATTAACTTGTAACGTCTTTAATGATAACAAGAGCTGAAAAAATGTAAAGTAAAGTAAAATCTATAATAAGATTATGTTGAAGAAGATACCTATTTAAAATTGAAATCATCACCGGTAATGTGCTAGATCTTTTGTCTTAAAAAAAAATTCAACAAAAAATGGATTAGTAGATAGATGGGTGAGTTGCCTGACATTGTCAGTCCCGAGAAGTAACAGCTTCCTCGGACGGATGTCAACCCACATTCAAAAAAAGTAAAAATATTGTATTTAACTAAATGTAAATACATAGACCTGTAACATCTTTAATGATAACCAGAGCTGAAAAAATGAAAGTAACAAACAATAAGATTATGTTGAAGAAGATACCTATTTAAAATTGAAATCATCACCGGTAATGTGCTAGATCTTTGTCTTAAAAAAAATTCAACACAAAAAATGGATTAGTAGATAGATGGGTGAGTTGCCTGACATTGTCAGTCCCGAGAAGTAACAGCTTCCTCGGACGGATGTCACCCCACGTTTTCAAAAAATAAAAAATATTGTATTTAACTAAATGTAAATACATACACCTGTAACATATTTAATGATAACCAGAGCTGAAAAAAATGAATAGTAACAAACAATAAGATTAAGGGGAAAAAGATACCTCCTTAAAGTTGAAATCATCATTGCCACTGGTAATGAGCTAGATCTGTGTTTTAAAAAAAACCCCAACACGAGAAATGTATTAGTAGATAGATGGGTGAATTGCCTGACATTTTTAGTATATAGACCTGTAACATCTTTAATGATAAAGATAAAAGATAGATAAAGAAGATACCTATTTAAAGTTGAAACAATCCATTATCAATAGCTTCATCAAAGTCGATGTTGTCTTCTGTAGAATGTGACGAAGAGCCAATTACACCCTCAAGGTTGGGAATTTGTACTTGTAGCTGTATTATTCACACCTCTTCTTTCGCAAAGGGAATTCCAGTGCGCAATTGCTCTGTCGAACGGAAAGGTTTCGATGGAGTATCGAAAAACATAACACCTCATGCAACTTTCCAGATTTTTATCCAACCTGTTTCTCAGTTTTGATTTTATAAATGACAATGCACCGAAAACCCTTTCATCCTCCACAGACCCCAAAATCATTGTTTGGCATAACTCATATAATCTGAAATATTCACTGATATCTTCTTGTAAATAGAACTTTGATAGATTCCTCGCCACAGCCTTGTAATAGCACCACTTTCAGAAGGTTGATCTAAATTCTTATATTGGTTCCTCATTGTTGTTGCAAAATTTGTTGACTGAAACTTTAATAAATCGGCATTCAGTATACCTTTGATTTCCACACCCTTGCTCTGACGTCTTTGTAAATTGTTCCATTATTGTACCCATTGATTTATGGAAATGCTTACTGACAAAGTCTGCACGGCCACCTTCAGTATTCCAAAAATTAGGATTCATCACACCCATGGCTTCCAGAATTTTATCTTTACAGAAACGTTCCCTAATTTCTGATGACAAGTTTTGAAAAATTTTTTTTTAAGCTTTATTCTTGTTTCAACTATAACAGACTCAAACAAATTACGTGTCACGGGAACATCTTCTCGTTCCGATCCTGTAATATCTTGACTTTTTTTTTTGCAAAATGTGCAGGTATTTCCCTCCCATTAACAGTGATGCAGAGGTGATCGTGGATATTAAATCTCAAAAAGGTGTTAGGATTTTTAAGATCTAATAAATCTCTCCAATTTTCAAAAACAGGTGCATCAAAACTATCATGGGAACAGTACAATATATCAAGACTTTGACATACCATTTTTTTCATCCTCATCCGTATAAAATCCACAATATATATAGATTAATCTGCCCTGTGCATGCTTCATCAGTGTATTGATCTCCTTTAACATTGGAAGAATACCAACCAATGTAAGCAATGTCTCCAAATCAGTTAAACGGAACAACAAGTCCCTTGCCCTATCAACTTCATGACGGTATTTGTGCATGAAACCAACCAATGAAGGATACTCCTCACGAACTCTGCATGCAGGTTCATACAAAGAGATCCATCTAGTCTCCACATCCTTCAGAAGTTTTTTTGCCATCTGTAATTCCAATTGCAAATTTTTGGAACTCGAGAAAACGCTTTGGGGCTGCTTGACATATAGGCATGAAGTTCTCTTATAAGGTCTTCTAATTTAGCAACATTTTCGTGGTTGCTTACCATTTTTATACGCTAAATTCATTCTGTGAGCCATACAGTGAATTGGTAGCATATATGGGGCCACTGTTGTTTGTAATCTAACACAGAGCCCTGTTCGGTGACCCTGCATGACAGATGCACCATCTGCTCCAACGCATACCAACTGTAGCAATTTCATAATCAGTCATACCAGCAACATCTTTCAAATGAGAAACAACTATTTTATATAGGTTTTCGGCATTGCAGTTTTCAACCATTTTCATAACACCCAACAGATGAGGTGTCCTTATATGATTTTCTAAAGTATAGATGTGGATACATACCCATGCGGTGTTGTCGACTGCTGTCACTTCATCAATTGAAAGAGAGAGAAAGTTTTGCTTTTTTTTTTACATTCTCTTTCAAATCTTCCTTCTCTATCATCGAGAGGCATTTTTTTGCCATTTCCCATCCACTACTTTCAGACCAATGAGACTGAGGTACATTCAGCATTCCGTTAAATTGATACAAAACTTTGAAATCGAGGAAATCTGAAATCTCTCTTCCTTTTTTAAGTATTTGAAAAGAGTAGAGAATTGAATTTTGCATGTAGATTTGTTTTTTTTCATCTTACCAATATGCGATGTGATCGTTCCTCCCTTTTCCAACAGATGTCTGTTTTTTTCTGCTCTGCCTCATATTCCGCTGCGTATCTAACATGCATGCATTCTTTTTCAGTTTTCCACCTATGTGTTTTGATTTTCTGGCCATCCCCCTGTTACAGTTAAATATTGTTTTCCACAATGTTTTTCTATAGTGTCCAGCTTCAGTTGCATTTTTTTTGTTGCTTTCCCAATTTCCACGTACATATTTTACATGTACATTCAGATGGGATTTCTTCAGATTAGATGATTGTACAGGTTCAATAAATGGAAATTTAGCTGCCCAATCAAACTTGTATGTCCTGCCAATGGTCCACATATTCTTGTTCGTTTTCAATGCTTTACTTTTTTGAGTAGAATTTTGAGCAATATCACAATCACCTGGTTTCCTCTTTCTTGGACCGGAGTTTGATTTTGATTTCTGTCTTCCATTTTGCTGAGTGTTTGTATCTGTGATATCTAGCTGCACTTCTGGTTGCACCCCAACAGGAACAATATCTTCAAGATCTGGCATATTATCGTAGGTTTCATTTGTTTGACTTTGATACTGTGAAACTGTGTGCAGAATGCATGTCCACCTCAATAATACCTTCCACACAGTCAGTATTCTGATTCTTTGTGGTGGCATCTATATGATTGGTATTACAATATCTGTATCCGCAGAGTTTCCAAAATACTTGAAGAGTGATTTCTGAGATTTCTTACTTACTTTTAGGTTATTCGTATTCTTTGAGCTGGCACCTTCCATTATTCTGAAAAGAGTCCTGCGTCAGCAAAAGAACCAAGTAGCGACTCTGTCCAGTCTGAGGTCTTGTCGCGAGGTCTCTGTCTGAGGCGTCCACTGTCTTAATATCTTCGTGTCGCGTCAACACTCTGCCCAAGTCGCGCGTCAACACTTCCTCTGTCGCGCGTCAACACTTGTGCTTCCTTGTCGCGCGTCAAATAAATGCTGCACTCCAGAATCATGGTTAAAAAAACGAACAAGGAATTTGTTTTTAAATTGGCTCTGTCATTTTGCACATTCAGTACCAGGAGGCATTTCTCCAAATAATAGACACCTATTGATATTTGATGGCCATGACAGCCATGTAGCATTACAAACTGTGGAGGAGGCAAAAAAATTGGGCATTGATTTGATAACACTTCCAGCACATACTAGTCATAAGTTGCAACCTCTTGACGTGAGTGTGTTCAGCCCTTTCAAGACATATTTTAGAGCTAAGAGGTCCAAATGGATGGAAGAGAACAAATGTGCAGATGTGAAAAGGAATGACATTGCTGAGCTTGCAAGTAGAGCCTTAAAAAAGGCACTAACACCATCTAACATAATTGCAGGTTTCAAAAGAACTGGTATTTGGCCATTAAATTATGATGCTCTCCTAAATGATATGGCATGCAGCCAGGCATTTGACATGCAAGGTGAGGAAGATGTTGATGTTGTCACAAACATTTTGAGCCTATCTCAATGAATAAATCCTGAATTAAATAATAGTGAAGAGGTGGTACCTGAAACTCAATTCATGCAAAATGTTGACTCAAGAGATGATATGGAAGTAGCTGTAACACATGGAGTGGAGCTAAATGGTGCTCTTGGAAACCCAAGTAACATCATCAAAAATAATGAGGGGTCTTCAGATTTTGTAAGTAACAATGATTTGTCCTTGCCAAGTCAAGTTACACCCACCACAATGGTTAGAGGATGCCATGAAAAACATGGGTTACAAGCTACCATCCAACACAGAAGATCAAAGCTTAAATCTACCTTCCTTTCCTAAAGGACTAGAACAAGAAGCAATAATTCATTACTATGCAGATGTTGGAGATGAGGATGAACAAGACAAATTTTCATTTCAAGAGGATGCTCAGGAAAATGAAATTAACTTAGAAGTTATGCAACATGAACCTCAACACCTTGAAGAGATTGAAATCCAAGATGGACATGGTACGTTACTTTCCCATTTTCTACGACTTCCAAGGGAGATCATAAAAAAATCAAATGGTTCTATTAGATTGAGTAGGAATTCATAGATTTTGATTGCACCTGAGTACATGGAGCTATTGGTTGATGTGGAAAGAAAGAAGGAGGAACAAGAAAAACTAAAGTTGAGGAAAAAAGAATTAGCACAAGAAAAAAAGGTTGCTAGACTTACAACAAAAGAAAAAAAATTGCAGGAGAAGCTTGAAAGAGAAAGGGGGAAGCAAGCTAAGGAGCAAAAAAAATATATTGATAGGCACACAAGCAACAAAGGAAAGAGCAAGAGAAGAGGGAGAGGGAACTTGCAAATCAATTAAGGCAATACGAAAAGAGGATGCGTGTAAGTTCTCCAACTGATCATGAAAATCGAAGGATTTTTCAAGATATGTTAAATATTCAAATTCTAGGTTATGCTCAAATTGGAACACTTCCATCACTTATGAATAACTCTTGTACATTCCCATCTTGGTATGTATCACCTCATTTACTTTGTACAAGTTCAAGCAATCCTAGTAGTTCATTTGCAATGCCACCATGGATGCAAGCTTCAGCAGGGCAACCAACTCCTTTGTCAACAACAGGGGCAAATCCCTTATCAAGTGGACAACCAAATACTTTATCAGCAGGTGGACCAGATCCTTTATCAGTTGGGCAAAAAAATGCTCTGTCAAAAGGGATTCTAAATCCCTTTTCAGCTGGGCAATTGAACACTGTATTGGCAGGAAAAGAAAATCCAAAAGCAGTATTGAAAGAGGGCAATATTACTTATACTAACTAAGATATTGAACATGTGCCCGTAAACAACGTTTATTACCCCATATGATGATGGTAGTAATTTTGTTGGTGATACCATTTTACTAGATGTATTCACTGAAGTCTGCCTATGTAGTCTCTAAAGTTATATAGTGCAATATAAATTTTGCGTATGTAATCAGAATACTTTCAAGCCCTCTATGTATACAATTAAACTTATATTAATATATCAATATGATGATGCTCTATATTTTACACCCTATTTGGTGGTGTAATCAAAATACTAATATAAATTTTGTGTATGTAATCAGAATACTTTCCATCGTTCTATGTATACAATTAAACTTATGTTAATATATCAATATGATGATGCTCTATATTTTACACACTATTTGGCGGTGTAATCAAAATACCGATATAAATTTTGCATATGTAATCAGAATAATTTCCATTGTTCTATGTATACAATCAAACTTATGTTAATATGTATAGTGCAGTGTTTAAAAACACTAAGGATCATTGCATGAATGAGAACCCTCTCACCTATGTGTTTTCTTCTCATCTTCAAAGTAGGCCGAGCCATTGCCGAGGAAGGTGCAGTTTAGGAGTGGAGAAAACCCACGCTACCACCACCATGAAATGTGAGGAGAAATGGTCGCATGATTTTTACAAATGAACAGGTCGAAAACACCATTGAATGTGCTCCATTTCCATTTTACGTGAAATCCCAATGCTGGATTTGGCGGTGGCAGGTTCCATAAACTCTGGATGGCATATTAATGTCTGGTGGGTGAGAATTCATATAATTGTCTCTAGTTGAACTACAACTGGCACGGTGAATGGACGATAGCTGGTCCCAACCAAAAACAATGCCAATTTTGACATCCCCCAAAAACGCGGCTCATACACGTGGCATTGACCTAGAAATGAGGTGGCAAAGGAATGTAGGAGGTCAAGAATTTAGTGCTGCATATTTGTTATCTCGTAAAATTGGAAAGGGCAATTTTATAGATAACCCTACCAAATTTTGTTCCGGTCCCTCGTCAGGGAATCCTTGCGTTTGGAACGTTGCAAAAATCCCTTCCCGGGAAATCTAGTTTTCTGAACTTAGCCATTTTTGGTCTTTTTTGGTCGGGCACACATAATGTCCTTGCAACATCAAATATTCATGTGCCCCCTTTAAGTCCTTTGGTGCACGGTTTGAGGTGTCAACAGGCGTTTTGGTGTGCCTCACTATGTTGCACCTTTCTTGCATGTGCCAAGGCGCATGCGCCTTCATGTCAACAAAACTTTTGTTGTGCCACTTTTTGGTGCGCCAATGGCACACATATTCTTGTGTCGACATAACTTTTGGTGCGCCAAAGGGTGCATGCTTTCCGTTGTCGACATTTCTTTTCATGCGCCACTTGAAAAATTTGGTGGCACATTTATTACCACCTCGCCTATATATAGGCACATCTGCGTTGTCATTTTCATCAGTCTGAATGACGTGAATTTCTCTATACCTGTCAGCGCACCTGCCCTATCATTTTCGATCACGTCGTGGACCCAGTTTCATATTTCTCTATTATATAATCCCAGTAAGATGTCCTCTGTGCTTTTGTGTGTTTTGGTGTTTTGTGTTTTGGCTGCTTGTTTGTGTGATTAGAAAGATCTGTCAAAGCATGAACTCAACTACCTGGTTGTGAAGTCATGAATTCCCCCCCTCCTTGCTGTTTTTCTCTATTTTTCTCCATGCATTTCACCCTCTTTCCAGATCTACTGGTAGGGGAAACTCTGTCCTTAAAAAATGGCTGGGAACTCTTATTATTAGCCTCTTCATCACCCAAAGGTACCGTTAAAAGGAAGCTTATCAACATGTGAACACCTCAGAGAAAGAATCAAATCTTCAAAGAAAGACTGTAATTTTTCCTCTTTTGGCACATCTATCACCCCTGCAACATAATATACTGTCGTGCCAATGGCGCATATCCCCTGCCTGTTACATAAAGAACACTTGCGCCCTCAAGGCGCACTTCTTCTGCTTGTTGCAACCACTTTCCCTGCGCCCTCTTGGCACACCAAACTTGCGTGCAGCATTACAAAACCATGCGCCCTTTGGCACACCCTACATGTATGCAACATTAAGTTTATATGTGCCAAGTACAACTGTTAAATCGGCGCAGGCGCATCAATTGTTACAACAACATCATGTTTTGGAGACCTTCCATACGCCGCGCCAAGTTCCCCTATGGCGCATGAAAAAATGATGGCGCCCTTTGGCACATCCTGCACCCGTGTAACATGAAAAATATCCGCGCCCTTTATAAAATGTATACATATGGCGCAGGCGCACTTATGCTTACAACAACAAAAAATGCAATCTGCAGTGTCCATGCGCCATGCGCCCTTTGGTGCTGATTTATCCCTTGCAGCAGCCCTTTCCTGTGTGCCTTATTATTTAGCCCTGTAACCTAAAATATTCATGTGCCTTGCGCCCTGAGGCCTTAAAATCACTAACTCTTTCTTCTGTTGACGCTTTAATGGAAGATCAAACAACTGATATGACTTTCTTGCATTGGGTTTCACTTCTTATTCTTGCAGATCAGCAACTGAGTTCAGAGTTACATATGTCAACATCAAGCAAGAGACCTACCAAATCTAAGGGTAAAGCCAAGCTCACAGAAGAAGAAATGAAGTACAAGTATCAGAGGGTCAGGATGCCCGAGTCCCAAGCAGAGTGTGACCTAGACATCAGAGACTCAGAACTGGGTCATATTGATATGGAGGATTTCTGGGCCAGAACCCAGAGGGTCACAAGAAGTCAATGGATGGACAAACTGATAGGCAGTGACCTACATTTTGCTGGTGGGATCCATGTAAGTGCTGTGAACAATGAGTTTATGATGGTAGTAGCCCGATGCTACAACAAAGACACAAGATGTGTCCATAATGAGAAGGGCGAGGTCATAGTCAACCTCACTGCCCACCACTTCAAAATAATGCTTGGCATCCCTCACCACCGGCACTTTGTGGCCGTAAGCCAGGAAGATTACATCAAGACTTGGGATGACAATGAGGATCAATGCATGTAACTGATGAACGAAGTATACCTAAAGAATAAAAAGGTGGTGACTCGGTGGCCACAAGTCATTCATCGTAGTGACTTTTCAGAGGAACTCAGTGACACAATCATGTTCCTGAGCAGAGTCTTTGGGCTTCCTGATGCCCATTATTTTCACAAGTGGATGCTGTGATACCTAGAAATGATGAACAAAAATGTTCCCGATCAACGCTTTCAGTGGGCGGAGATCATAAGCAGCACAATATCGGAGAAGCTCCAACAACTCAACACAATGGGGAGGTTCTATATGAACTCCTATGTGGTCTATGCTGCAGCTTCAGAGAGAGACTATCCAGCTCTAATGCGGTGCGGGGTTTGGCCCCAGGTTAAGATATATGAATACTATCCAAAACTGAAGCTGGAAAATAGCATCCCCCAGTTCACAAAGATCAACGATGCCTTCTTCTATTTCATCATCTACCTGTTAAGGCCGAATATGACTCACGGTCGTACGACCAAGAGCATCGTATCAGCTACAGAGAAATGGGGGGCCCTGTTCACTCAATTCCCCACCTTTACCTATCTGAGGGCAGTTAAATTCTTGGGGGAACCAACTAAATTACCGAGATACGCCGGTCCCAAGTTAATCCTGTTGGAGCTGTCGAGACAGCTTATCACCTACCATGAGAAGTGTCTCAAAAGAAAGAAGGGTGGAACTCCTTTCCCCCTCACAGTGGGTAGGTATACGTGTCTCTCTCACCACAAGGCGAAGGATATGTTTACAGAACTGGAGCTGCTGAATCTAAAGCATAACTTCCTAGCCAGGCCCACCTTCGACCCAAGGAATTGTCTCCCCAGGGCCAAGCTCGATCCAATCCACATCCCTCAGATCGAAGACATTTATATCGACATATATCATGAGGTCGAGCTCAGGAGGAAGGATCATTCTTGCTTAGCCTTGGCCGAAATCATCCAATATGGTGTGGCCATCGTCCCAAATGCCTATCAAACTACTGAGCAAGAAGTTGATCAAGTGTATCTTGATACAGGTGGAGATGATAGGCTGTTTGCTGCGATTGACAGGACCAAAGTGCCTCAGAAAATTGAGGCAAGGGTTAAGGAAACTCTGCGAAGAACACAGCATTGGTGCCGAATGAATGGTCTCATCTACCTCGGAGTTGATTTCATCACATGTCCATTGGGCAACGCACCTCCTCTGTCCAAACAGCAGTCAAATGGCAAAGGGAAAGGTAAAGAGGGTGAATCCAGCTCCACCCAAGAGGAAGCTCCTGAAAGCCCTCCTTCCGCTTCACAAAAACGGGTTGTAGTCCCAAAAAGCTGAGAAGAAGAAGCAGCGGAAGATGTTCCAATAGGCACATCCACTCAAGATGTGGCCAGAACTGTAACAATTAGGGTCCCTTCTCCTTCTCCTCCTTCTCCTCCTCGAGTGACCCAACTGACCATTCCTTTGGTCGTGTCCTCTCCCCCGTCTTCCACTGTTCCCCCTTCTTCCTCATCTATCTTCTCTTCTCTCGCGGAGCTGCCCCCTTCTCTATTTCTGGTCCTTCTCCCATAAGTCCAGCCTAGGTCTCCCAGCACCTGAGTCAATAGAAGAGGAAAGTTCCCATCACCCCAATGGACTTCTCCGTCATCCCATCAAAAGGGATCAAGAAGACAAAACCGATAACCCGCTTCTCTCAAAGTGCATCAGGGGAGAGAGTGATGGAGATTGCATACCCTAATCCTTTGAAGGATAAGAAGGATCTGTCTCTGACAGATTACACGGTGACTCAAGTCACGATGGGGACATCTTCAGAAATCCTGTAAGGAGAGGCCCTATCTGTAGTTGACGCCCTTTGCATGAAACTCCAAGAAGCAAAGGAAGAGAAAAGACTGTTAAAGGAGAAAAATAAACATCTTCTCCGCAACTTGTAGAAAATGGGCAGTGCACCTCCTACAACTGCCGCCGAAACTTCTGAGCCTCTGAGCCAGGATAAGATCAATGAATATGCTAAAATCAGCTAGCAGGACATGGCAGTTTCCCCCTAGAGGAGCCAAATCCTCAAGGAAAGTGAGGGAGTTATCGCTAAGTTCACCGATTTGTACCAGAATATCAATCGAACAAACAAATAACTCCAGGCAATAGCAGGACCCATCTCCAAAGAGCTGGATCATGCCAGGATGCAACACGAGACCTTTCAGAAAATGCTCGACTATTCAGTCAAAGATCTGGTCAAGTTCGGTGTCTTTAGACACCCCAGAGCCCTCAACAAAATACTTTCTACTCTGGATTATTGGGTGGATCAGCT